>JAGFBZ010000827.1:0-70289 GCA_018398805.1 Hirundichthys speculiger | reverse complement strand
GGAGGCCCCAAAGTGAAGAAAATGATAGAGAGACAGCCTCAGTGAGTGACAGTGTTCCAGTGAGGCCTGGAATATCAGCTGAGAGTGCAGCTGGACCGGAACCTGGACCTGCAGCTGGACCGGAACCTGGATCTGCAGCTGGACCGGAACCTGGACCTGCAGCTGGACCGGCACCTGGACCTGCAGCTGGACCGGAACCTGGACCAGCAGCTGGACCGGCACCTGGACCAGCAGTGATTGACAAGGACTTGGATCACAAAGAAACAGACAATGGTTTGTGTCATCACAATAGGGTTGCTGTAAGATTGTAACTTAAACTCAATCAATAGAAAAATGATACTTGCAAGATATAATTAGATAAGAGAATACAATTACACATAATTAATAACTAATATTTAGTTTTTGTTCAGAATGCTGTTTTGTCAACTCAGCTTTGTAACAGATTCTGTAGATGTTGGGTCTCATGTTTGTCAGTGACATGGACAGAACTTTCCTCCTTTTCTGTAGACTGAGAAGATATCTGTATCTGCAGGTGACATGCCAACTCACAACATGTCTCTCCGGAATAAATAATTTTATTACTGTTGTTGTCTAGAATGGAAGCTTATTAAAGAACCAGCTCAAGCTGCCGAAGTTTTCAAAGAGAATCTGCTAAGGGAACATGCATCTGGGAAACCACTGAGAATGAAAATGGATGTAAGGGACTCTGAAGAGGACAGGGAACGGGAACTTCTCTCATTCTATAAACAGCCACAAGAATGGGCATGTCCTCTTCACTGGACTCTTCTTGGTAGGTGATATAAAGTTTCCAATATAAATGTATCAGTAAAGTTTATACCACTCAAGTATCATATATGGAATTGTTACATGGGAGAATGGGATCCAAAAAATTATATAATTTGATGAAAAGTATCTTACTTATGAAAAGCACAATATTCTCCTGCTATCTGGAATAGTCAATATTAAGGATGCTATTCTGAAATTACAGCCAATGTTTATGTTACCTTATCCAGTTAACTGCATTAGTCAGCCACTGTGTTATTATCAGTATTTTGCTTCAGGTGATGTTGCTGTTGGAGAAGGAGTGATGCGGTATTTTATGACAACAATAATATCCAAACTGCAGTTTGGATTCAGTCTAGATCTTGGCAAGTCTCTTACTATTTTGAAGGTTATTATGATGCAGTTTTTAAATGTATCAGTCATTAATTGTTATGACTTTATCCCTTGCTCTCTTGGTATTTTACAGGAGGACTGGGCCGAACACTGCTTTTTGAGGGTGAACCTGACCATCTTGTTCCAGCAGCATCAGAGGTGCTTATTGAAAGTGACCTCTTCCGGGTTGCAGGAAGGATGTTGGCCCACAGCTTTCTGCATGACGGCCCCCCATGTCACAGGATTAAGTCCTGCTGTAGTTCATGTACTGTTCAATGGGGACCCTGAAACAGCAACTGTTGTTACAGAAGACTGTCCTGACCTGCACATCAGGAGTATCATAAAACTGGTATGTATCATAAAAAAAAACTTTGCCTTGCAAAGTTGTTGTTGTGGCAAATGTAATAATTTGTATGGTCTTGATTTTAGCTTGAACATGAAGAACTGACACCACAACAAAAGGACACAGTTTCAGATCTTTCCCTGTCTTGGGATCTCCCGGCAGTCAACAAAACAAATTGGAGATGGCTACATAACAAACTTCTACTGCATGCAGTGAGTTCCTGCTGGTTAGGTGACAGAATTCATTGCTTTAGTTGTTGAAATTATAGAAAGTATTGTGAACCCTGGCTTGTTATGTTATGTAAACACTGGCAGAGATGGAAAACATTTAGCATAATCTTTAGTCTTTGTTCATAGTCATGTTAAAGTTCGTGAAAACCAGCATTTAATTCATATAGTTAAGCTACTTCAATATTTCTCACTCCTGCAAGTGTTGATAGAACAGTGGCATATTAAAAAAAATCTGTTTCACAAATGTTGACACAGTGGGAAAATTATTATACAAAATGTAATCCTTTACAAAAAAAGCAGCTCAGCAACACACATCTGGTTTTGTGAACTAGCCTTTGATAATATACTTTAAAAAGGCGATACAGTCAAGTGTTCACTGCATTTGAGCATGAAAGACATCAGTTGCAGAAATGTATAAAATTGAATACATTATTCTAAAATGTGTTCATTTTTTTTAAGGGTTGAATATATTCTGTACTAGTTTGAATGGATTTTATAAACACTTCATTATGCTATTATGAACATTTTCTGTACTGTGCCAACTTTTGTAAAAGTTTGAGGATTTGATGTGTAATATGGGTCGGGTCCGTCTCTTAGGTCATTGGGAGGACCATGCGCCAAATTAAACAGCTGAGAAAGGGACTGAAAGATGTGATGGTATGGCCCCTGCTGACATCTAGGCCTGATGTTGTCTCACTTCTTTTCCCTAAAATGGCTGAAATGCAGTTCACACCCCAGGTATGTCATTTAATTTAATGAATTTACATGTATTAAATGACTGAGCTAGTTATTTTTCCATTTACCAAGAATGTGATCTGCATATTACTTTACCAAAATAAATTCTCCCTTTTTTGAAACAATTACATTTGTGTTTTGAGATGCTCCTAGAAAAAAATTACATGGCCAGTTGAGGATAGTGATGATGAAGACTTTGACATAGAGTCCACGTGCCGCATCACTGGTTTCCTAAGGGTGTTCATTGAAACGGGTATTTACACCTTATTTGGCAAATGTATTGCTCTCTTTACAAATGCTTCTATGTCTCAGGGATAGATATGATCAATTAAACTTGAACTATATATGTCTTGAATCCATTTCATGACTTTTAGCTTCAACGGGTACACTGGCCCAGCTGCTGACATTCTGGGTTGGCTGGGAGAAGCTTCCTCCTGAACTGAAAGTGGAGATCTCTGGGGGAATCCTTCCTACGTCCTCCACATGCTTTGAAACACTAAAGTTGCCAGCTCATTTCAAAACCTACATGGACTTTGAGGAAGCACTTGTCTGTGCCATAAGTAGTGCACAGACTGGATTTGGACTCATTTAAGTTTTCAGACAGATGTCATTGAATGCATTGTTCAGTAGGTTCAGTGTCTTTGAAAACATTTAACAAACTGTGCAGTAGTTCCAGTGTTTTATTCAAAATTGTAAGTTGCTAAATAAAAGCATGGGTTGAACATCAGTCTGCTATGATTCTTGATAAAACTTGCACAGTCTCTACATATGATCTGAGTGCATCAGTTACAGAAACTCCTGGAGCTGGCAAAATGGTAACCTCATCCAGCGAGAGCTCACGGGGCAGCTGAACCTCAGGGACTGACACAGCGCCTCCACGAAGACTGTGAGGTCCATTCCAGTTGATCCCTTAGTCTTCATAAACCTGAATGGAGGACACGCATGATCAATCTTGTCCTTAAAACTAGTCTGGTACTAGTCATTACAGAAAACATTCAAGTTTTTTATTTTTTGCTCACCAATCGGTGAAAAACTAAATGTTACCTATTCAGTTTTGTAAAATAGTAGTTATGCACAGTATACACAATAGAAACTACTGCTCAGAGGTTGATCATTGAAAGTTCAGGAAGCTTTGAAGATGCTATGACCTCTTTTTCAAGTAAAATATTTTCTCCCTTAATTCCTTTGAGGACAGACATTTAAAATGTGTTAAAAGTTGTCCTTTAACCTCAGGATCTTCCATAGGGCCTTGCTCTCTGTATCTTCTCCAGAGTTGCTGTGGTGATTGATTCCTTTCAGTTCTAAGACCATGAAAGTTCCAAGCATCCCTGAAAGAGTTGAGGCTTTGCTGGATTAGTGGAAGGAAGCTCCGGTGCAGTGTGAAAAGATGGACGTCATTGTCTGGATTCAGTGTTCCCTGATCTTCCAATGAAGTGAAGATCTGATAGAAGAGGTCCAGGGTGTGTTCATACACATCTCTCCACATCCTTTCTATTCTGTGTTTAGGAAAAAAAATGACAAGGTGTTTATTTTTTGTGTGACATGCTAAAGAAGCACATTCAACTGGTATGCTGCTTGTGTGAGCCTAGTTGCCAAACATATTTACCGTTGATTGTGGACACTTCTGCCTGTGATGTGTGAGTTCCTGTCGGTTCCTCTGCTCCTGATCATGAATTCTGCTACATCTGCATTCTCGCCCCCTTTATCAGACCGTACCCTTGATGGCAGCCCGTACTGCTCAACAGCAGCGAGAAAGCTCTGTAAGACCGTACTAGCTCTGTTATTGCCAGCCACAGTCAGGTAGACGATTAAACCGCTGAATCCATCCACCCCTCCATGGACAACAAATCTCCACCTGTCAAGCAATTATGAACACAAAAAGGCACAACTTTATTGTAAAACAATTCTAATGACATCTATAGAAAAAGCAATTGTTTATCTGCTAGTATCACTGACCTGATGAGCTTATGATTGCCATCTATATGCCATAAAGAGTTCGGGCCAGGAACAGAATACTGCCGTCGTCTTAATACATGCAGTCTTAGACGTCTCATGTAAACTCCCTCTGCATCAACTCTGCGTAAAGACTCTTGCAGTCTTGAGACTGACAGGAGGAAAATAAAATAACCACAAACTCAGAACCAACTTCATTAGAAACACCTGTTCAATATACCTGACCAGTACTTGAACAAAAATACTTGAGGATTCACTTATCTTGTAGAAATGGTGGTGTCATAATAAAAGACAATATAATGATGTGTGTAAAACTAGTGCACTACAGAACCACCTCAGCCTAAAAAATAATCAGGGTTTACTTAATTTTCTGAAAGAGAATAAACAAATTGCAATCCATACTTCAGGATAGGATGCTTTAATGCACGGCTATTGGCTTTAAGTAAACTGCAAATAAAATTACACATGCATTGTAAATGGATACATAAATATTATCTTAAAATTAGCTAGGCTCCCTAATTTACTTTGTAGTTCATATTTAAATAATAAATACATTAAAAACAAATTCAATCACACAACAGTTAGTTCCGACCGGGTAAATTGGTTGGACAAGAGACATGTAACAGTAAAATCGCTTCTCTCACAGGTTTTCAAAATATAGGCTAACCTTTAATTATCCAACTATTACACTCGCTATATTGTTGCAAACTGACGTTCATGCCGAGAAGATGGACATGATGATGTTTGTAGAGCTGTTGTAGGCTATACAAGCTACAAGTAGCGTGATTACCTAGTGTGTGCTGCGTTGCCTGGCAACAGACTGAGGGAACTTTTTTTTTTCGCGGAGCGATATAGCCTAACATAGCTTACTTGAATAATTAATTTCATTGCCCTCTATTAACATTTTCTTACTCAGCATTGCAAGAACGTGATGTTCCAGAACTGCCCTCGGTATGTCAAATGCCAAACGCCCTGGTCCCTGTGTGTCCTCCTGTTGCGCCCTGGTGCCAGAAAAGCGGCGGAGTACTTCTTCTAAATTTGCAGTAACTCTACGGTCAACATCTTGGTCGGAAAGTGCGGAAATAACTCCAACAACTTCAACAAATTCCTCTGCTTTGCACGCTACATGCTCGGGGTCAGCAGGTCCTGCTTCCACATACTCTGCAAGGTCTAAAATATCTCTCACCAACTCTCCAGAAAGTTCATTGAGATCCTCCATCAACACAGCCGCCATGAAGATGCCTGACCTGGGACCAGAGTCTGAATGCACTGAACAACTAAACCAGGTACTGCTTCGTTTTGTTTATTCGCTCAGAGTGAGGCGGTCATTAAGTTTTGGGTCTCACCGCTCACAAGCTTCGCTCAGGCCTGCAACTTTACAGTTTTAAAGCTAGATAAGCCGGCGGGTGAGTGTGTTGATTGGTGGCCGGCCCCTCACATAGGGATTTATAATGAACAATCCGATTGCATATGTGGTTTTGTGTGTTTTATTGTGTGTATTGTCCTTCACAGGAGCAGCTCGAGTGCCCTACCTAGCAACAGTAACGAGGGAGGAGCAGGAGGGGATCGGCGCTTACCGAAAGGTCTATTAACCCTTTAGGCGCCGGAGTTTTTTCAAGAAAATATACATTTTTGATATCAAGATTTGAAAAAGCTATAACTTGAAAGTAGTTTGAGATAAAAGGTATACTTTCAACGGGAAAATTGTTAAGTATAACTCAAAGTGTGATTGGAGTGAAATTATTCATATAACTTGCATATTATGACGTCACAAGGTGGCGGCCATATTGGAAAATGTTCAGTTTTGATATCAAGGTTTCAAAAGGCTATAACTTTAAGGTGGTTTGAGATGAAGGCACACTGTAAATGAGAAATATCTTCAGTAATTTGGAATGGAATGGAAGTAGATTTTTCATCTAATTTGATTACTGTGACATCACCTGGCCAAACGTCTGTTTGGCCAGGTGAAAAGTCTGTTACTGGCGGCTGCGGAATCGGAAGACAATTGGCAGGTAAACATGCGGAAAAGCTAAAACAGACATGTAGAGAGGTGAAAATCTGTGTACTTTACAGTTCAGGTAGCAACTCAGGTAGCAATATTAACAATTATGACTGAAAAAGAAAATTCTGGACTGCAACAAAACTTTCGCATCATCCCTCCATGTTATATCAGATCCTGTTCCATGTGTTCACTGTCGTGCTGTTCTCTAGCTGGTTACTTCAGTGTGGCACAGATGTGTAATGACAGCAGAAAGTCTCGTCCTCGATTATAAAACAAATTCAGTTCTGTGGCCCGTTTTTTCATTTTATATTTTTGATCCAAGTCTAAAATTGAAATATAAAAGAACAGGCTTTTTTTTTTTCATTTTTTGTGTTAGATTAAAAAACAAAAAATGTAATAAAATCTCACTTTTTAATTTTTTTTTTTTTTAATTTTTGATTGAAATTGAAAATGGAAAGAATAAATGTCAGAAATGTCAGAAATTCTACAAGCAAAAGAATCTGTGCGAGCAGATCTCCTGCCAAAAATGTCTACCTCTGTCTTACAGGAATGCCTGGTGAAGGTCGGAGACCTGGTTCATGTCAAGGTGATCAAAAGGAAGTTGTGGTCGAGCCCTCGTTGGGAAGGTCCATATCGTGTGCTCCTGACGACCCCTACAGCAGTGAAGGCCCAGCTGTATACATCTCAACCACTGCAAACTGCAACCTGAGTAGAAGGCCCAGCGACGGTAAGGCGGACGTCCAGCTCCAAAGGGGGTCTTAGCCAACAGGGCAGGACGTCTCTTACCAGTGAAGAAATCAACTGAACCTTACCACTTTAGGGGCCTCAGGAAAGGATGCAGGGAGCCACGCACAAAACCATTTTGGGTTTTGTCACCCTTACTTGTTTGACCATTGGTCCCCTTGGAAAAGACGATGAACGTGTGGTCGAAGGGAGACTAATATACTCACGTTAATAAATCATACAGATGGACATGAGCATAACTCCTGGTATCGAGCTGCAAACTACAGCAGCTTCTATGAATATGACAGACTGGTATGCACGAATAGCTTTGGCTTGGAATCCACAACCAATACCCTTCTGTTTTGAGAGGAAATGCACTAGGATGAATATATCCAGTGTCCCCTTGGGATACTTCAAATGTGAGACTGTCTTGCCCCTTTGCCTCCAGCGTGATGATTTAAAAACTTAGGAAAAATAGGAGCAACAGCTCCTATTTTTGATATGGTTGTGGGGAACTTCACCACTGTAGCTCTGAACCACACACAAGCATTAGGTCCGGAGTCGCCCGGCGAAGAAGGCTATCCTACACCGCCCGACATGGTATACAACTGGGGGTCTAAGATTTACCATTACCTCTCAAGATCCTGGTGGGGCAGATGCCACCTTTTATCAGGGATGTCAATTTTTTCCATCCTGGGGGTCATTTTTGAGATACGCGTAAATCCGGTTTAATATTTTCGGGGGGGGGGGGGGGGTTTCCCTCCACAAACCTCAGACTCGGCCAAGTGAGAGATGATTCGCTGATCGAACCCAGAAGAGACTGTGGTCAGCGTGACCTGAATTCTCAATTGCGATTGGTTGATTGAGACCAGGGCATGCGCACTGAGCCCGTTGACAATCCAGCCGCTATCACAGCCAAATCAACCGTCAAAGTAAGCCTGAAGCACATATTTTCTGATATTACCTCTCCCTTTCTTGTTTGGATGGATGATTATTAGCTTTCAATTCACAGGAGAGATGTTTATTCCTTATTGTACTTATTTATTGTTAGACAACGTGGATGAAATATACAGCGCTTCTCACCACTGGTAAATGTAGGTAGGAAACGTAAGCTCGTCTGCGTAGACAGCGCTAGGTCCTGCTTCTCGTCCCGCTTAGCAATGTAACCTCCAAGTACATTTAAATTGCCGATTTCTGAGGTGCTCAGTTTACATATTAGGGCAGTTATATGATAATTAGATTACCCCCCCCCAAAATAGAAAACTCCTCGGATCTACACGATTCACATAGGTCACCCTTTTTGACTTCAAAACGGCAAATCACCCCCCCAGAGTTTTTTCCAATTTCCCGTTGACACCCCTGAACCATGCTTTCCACGTGGGCTGGTTTTGAGAAGGATCTGGTTCCTGGTACAAGGAGGTCTACACCACACATTTTTTTATTAATTAGATTAATGCTTCTTCAAAATTTAAAGGGGTTTGCAATGCTGTTATAAAATGCGCAGGTAGAGTTTTAACCTGTGGCTTACACACTAACAATAGACTGCAGATGTTAGTCAAACTTCTCTTAACTTGCTAGCTATTTGTTAGCTGGTGTAGGCTGCTTACACCTCTTGTGAGTAGTTTTAGTTGTTCAGCTTAACTGTGAAAATTAAATGCAGCACTAAGTGCACTAAACAATGCCACACAGTAAAACACTACACAGAACACATCCGGATTTATGCTTATGCAATTTAAGTTATGCTTATGTGATAAGAAGTTGGGTATTAAATAATCAAAAGTTTATTTCACACAGACCTGCCACAAAGCCGATATCTTAGAAGATGGGAAATTCTAGACAAAATTAGTAGTGATAATGGCCCTCATTTTGTGAGCAATGCCCTAACCCAAGTTGGAACTTTTCTAGGCATTGACTTTAAAAAACATTGCTTACCATCCTCAAAGTGCCGGAAAAAGAAAAAGTGCAGTGGAAAGAGAAAATGCTACCCTTAAGGCTAAGTTAGTTAAGTGTTGTGAAGATACTGTTGTGATACTGAAGTGTTGTGAAGAATGTGAAAACGAGCTCAAGTAAATATGAGACCTTTTGAAATCCTGTTTGGAAGACCCCCCCCCCCCCCAGTCTTGGAGTGGTTCCAGTAAACCGGCCACTCCCCTCCACTTCCATGTGTGATGATGCCATGTTATCATATTGCAAAACACTCTGACTCTGACACTCTGTCATGCTTTCTGATATTTCACAGCAGGTAAAAGCAGCTCTTCCTGAACCAGCAGACACCCCACTTCTTCACTCAAACCGGGAGACTGGGTGGTGATAAAGGATTTCAGAAGAAGACACTGGAACTCCAGGAGGTGGCGAGGGCCATTTCAGGTGCTCCTAGTCATCCATACGGTGGTAAATGTTGCAGAGAGAGCACTTGGATTCATGCTAGCCACTGCAAGAAGGTGCCAGAACCAACTGATGACCTCTCTCTGGCTATAAATCATCCAGCATCAGAGTAGACGGCGAAGTTAAGCGCGCTCTACTCCACCTATCACCAGGTGAAAGTCAGGTCCTCACCAACTGAGGGGACATCTCAGCTGAAGGGGAGGAGAAGGCTGCTCAACACGGGTGCTTTCCTCTGCTTGGTGACTGACATTGACTGAACCTGTGTGCACCGATGACTGACTCGGAGACTCCCAGGAGACACGGACAATGGCAGCCTGCTGGACTGACAGGTTGTGGACCTTTTGGCTCAAAAATGCCCTTAATTTGGATTGTCGTCATCGTTTTGGCCTGTTTCCTGGTGGTCAGGAGTACAGCTGACTTGTTTCAGTCAATCAACTAGTTGTCTTCACTAAAGGTCTTAACCAGTTCAGTTGATTGAATGAAACAAGTCAGCTGTGTTTCTGCACGGTTGGAACAAAAATCTGCAGCCACACTGCCCTTTCACAGATCAGTTTGACACCCCTGATCTAAACCATAGTCCTTTAGGTGCAGCAAGTAAGCAGGCTGACGTAGTGGTGGACCAGTCTAGAGTAGGAATAGCTGTCGCTAACAGTTCCCCTGCAGCACCCAAGCAGCTGGGTGACGGTTTGGAGGAAGCGTAGCGCAAAACAAAGGCCTGTGGATCACCATCACTCACTTCACTTATCTAACCATTTTTCCCCACTCAGCTAAACACTCGCTAAGAAACCAACCCTGATGTTTGGCGAC
This sequence comes from Hirundichthys speculiger, assembly GCA_018398805.1. Classification (NCBI taxonomy): domain Eukaryota; kingdom Metazoa; phylum Chordata; class Actinopteri; order Beloniformes; family Exocoetidae; genus Hirundichthys; species Hirundichthys speculiger. The sequence goes on along the minus strand of JAGFBZ010000827.1, from coordinate 59,956 downwards.
TCTATTTTGAGATATGTGAAGCCGACTCCAGTGACCATAGTTTGGTGTATTCCATGGGGCCACAGTGGGCGAGTTTGAAGTAAGTTTGAAGCTGCTGGCAAAGTGTAACCGTAACAAAGAAAAGCTTCAGGATGGGTTCAAAGTAGAAACCGTGTTCTTCAGAGGCGACAGTGCTATCCACCACACCACCATGCTTCTCTAGTGTGTTACTGTTTTATGAATTTCTTTTAGTGAATGAAGCTTGACTGCATTTCCTTTTGTGTCTTTAAAAGTTCTTTCACATCAGCAACTACAATTCTAACTATTGAAAGATTGTTGTGCATTTTTTTCCAATTTAAATGAGTGGAAGATGATAGTTCTCACTGTGAGTGACCTTTGGTGTGTCAAGTCCTTCAGGGTTTTGGTTTTGCTGATTTTGGAGACCAGAATCCTTACAGTGGTTACTGTAGTAACCATAGTCCTTCAGCAGCCTGGCAAGAACCTAAATATTCCGGAGAAAAATGTCTTAACCTCCTGAGACCCCCCGCATCCTCATATGAGGACATTACATTTTGCTGTTCTGCGCCATGATACTTAATTTGTAAGAATTTTGACCGATTGTCCTCATCTGGGGACCCTGCCTGCACCACCTAGTGGTCTCATAATGAAATTACACCCATTTGGAAAAAAACAAGATGGCTGGGATGACAGCGAAAGTCTTCTACGGCAGCTCCCGACAGAAACATGGACAAGGTAAAAATCCTAATCAAATTTTATGATTGAAACTAGCTTATTTATGCACAATAATGTCTGTAGCTTCACATGGCATGCTTATTTGATATATTTGAGTAATATTAGCAAGCTACAACGTTTGTAAACATGACGTACTTCTTTGAGGACATCAGGTCTAGCTTCAGTGCAAAAAATGTAAAATTTTTCCAAGAACATTTGTGTTTATTTCTAGTAAAAATGTCTAATTTCTAGTCAAAATAAGTCTTATTACACTTAAAATAAGACTCATCCTCCAAAAAGTAACTTGTTTTTAGACAATCACCACTTGTTTCAAGTGAACTTTCACTAAAAATAAGTAGAATAATTTGCCAATGGAGCAAGTTTTTATTTCCTATTACAAGGAAATAGATTTTTTTTGCATTTTTATCATAACAGGGGGAATGTCCTTTTCGAGAGCTGAACGATTGCTGAATGCAATTGCAAATGACTCTGAGATTGAAGATTTGTCAGATGGTGAAGAGGATGATCCTGCTGTGGGTGAAATCGCTCCATGTGAAGCAACTGTGGAGCAACCTGATGATTCTGATTCAGATTATCAACCTGATGCTGCTGACATAAGTGAAGATACTGACAGCGATGCGAGTGAGCCACAACATAAACAACAGTATCTTGAGAATGATGGTGAGACATAACCTAATTCCCATGTTTTTGCTCTGTAGCACTTTATTTTTGTTCAAAATGTTGATTATATTGCAAATAAAATGTATTGTATTTTTATTATCAGAACCTGACCAGGATGTGCAAGGACGCAGGGCAGGACCAAGAAATGGAAATAGAGAGTACTGGAAGTCTGCTCCATTCAACCCTGTCTTAGTCCCATTTCAAGGAGCTGATGAACAACAAGACGAGAGAGCAGATATGTCGCCGGTGCAGTACATGGAACAGTACGTTGACATAGAACTGATGAAAGTCCTTGCCGACTGTACAAATTCTATGTCATTAGCTAAAAGTGGGAGATCTCTCAACACATCGGTTGAAGAGATGTACCACTTTTTTGGAGCATCCATCTTGATGTCCTGCATCCCTTACCCACAAATCCGCATGTTCTCTGCTCCACTAACCTGAGAATCCCTGCCATTAGTGACACAATGAGACGCGACCGATTCTTCAAGCTGAGGAGCCATCTGAAGGTGGTAATTGATGACGACATTCCATGCAAAGCTGCATACTTTTATCTGCACTTTTGTGTTTGTTGACAGTATATAATAAACTTTTGTACTTTGTTAACCAATGGTGTCTTCATTGTGAAAGTCTGGACAGAAAGCAGTGTAAATGTACATACTGTGAAACACAGATGTAAATAATAACATTGATTGAATGGTCTTATCGTCACACAGATAGACCCAATGCCCTCATATGAGGACATTGGTTTTTGAGATAACCACTTATTGTAGAAAGCTAAAATTTCATTTTTAGGCTAATTGGGTCCTTCTGATCCCAAATAGCAAGGAAAAAATGTATATGCAAAAACAGACCCATTGTCCTCATATGAGGGCATTGGTTTTGACATAGTTCAAGAGCACATAGAAAGCTAAAATTTTATTTCAACTAAAATTAGGTCCTACTAATCCCAAATAGTAAGGAGACATAAAAAATGCACATCAAACAAAAGCCCGGGTCTCAGGAGGTTAATTCTTCTACAATACTTGTGTTTTGTTTTAATCTCAACAAAAAGGGGTTCTTCTTTGCTGGAAGTTGTTTGTTTGTTTGTGGAAGAAGCTGCAGCTTTGTTTCCTGTTTTTTTAACAGCTGGAGGCCAGGCCTTCTGAAAATGATGTCTCTATGTAGCCGGTCTGCTCAGCCACTAGCTCAGACCTTCCTGCGTTGTATTGTGTTTGAGTTCAAAAACGACAATTCTCCTTTCAGCCAGCAGAGAGAGTTTATTGTTGTCTGCATACAGTGACAAAAATGTTAGCACAGCACTCTTTTCAACCAGTCTCTCACACCTTTAGTGGAGGGAGAAATAGCAACTGTGGAAGAAGCTGCAGCTTTGTCTCCTGTTTTTATAATAGCTGGAGGCCAGGCCTTCTGAAAATAATGTCTCTGATTACAACAGTGACAGATGAAGCATTTTCTTGCCAACTTTCGTTCTAATTCCTGGTGATGACAATTTTTTTAAATTTATTTTTATTTGAAAGAAAAAAAGCATTTATCTCAGACATTTAACAAGCATCATTTTTAATTCCCCCTTCCCCATCCATCGTCCCCATACTGCCAATACAAAACACACAATTTGCAACGTGCTCAGCATTGTAGTGAAACTTTACATACATTCAAGAAAAAAAACTAATAAAAAATTTTATAGGATAAAATAAACATAATAATTATAAAAAAAAATAATAGTAATAAATATTTGTTAAAATAAAAAGTGTGGATTTTCAGGTAGTATACAGGTTGGTTGGCCGGTTCCTCTTGTAAGAGTTACTGTACGTAAGTTTGTTAATGTCTCTGCAACGCTAAGGAGGATCAAGCACACAGAGTCAGTTCCTTCTAAATGTTTAATTTTGTGGGAGGACTCTGAGGGGCCCGATCTTCCGCCAAAGCTCCTAAAACCGCTATTAAGGGATAGCGGGTAGCGGGAGGGGTGTTCCCCCGCAAAGAACGCAATCTTCCACCTTGCTAAACCTCTTAGCAACCTCTTGCTAAACGATCTTACCTGCGCTAACCGCTTTATTATGCATGGGAGTGGTTAGGGCGTTCCACCTGTTTTAAACCAATCAGTGCGTCAGTAGCCATTGCCTTTAAGAGCAGGTTACGCTAACCGCTAACCGCTATGGAGCATCTTTTCATCCAGATCGGAGCAGCTCTCATGTGCAGCTCGTCTGGGACTCTGTTGTAGAGCTTCCTTCTCTTCCTTCCTTCCCTTCCTCTGCACTTATATATACATAAAAATATTTTTACACAGACGATTCCTATCGGCTACCTGAAAGTCCCAGGTAGTTGGTGTCCTCCCGCTAAACACGGCCAGGCAGAGCCGTGGGAACATATTTTTAGCAGGGGCTGCTGGGAGTCTGGCACAGCTGTGTGTCTTGGCGCAGCTGATGTGCTTTCTAAAATACTGCACAACGAATCATTGGATGTGCATTTAACGATCACGAACAATTAATGTTCCTGTCCCTCCTCGACCACCAACAGTTTCAGACATATCGGAAATAAATTCCCACAATAAATTCCAACCTCTTTTGACACTAGAGCCACGGAGCTCTATTTGATGATTTGACCTGTTTAAATGATGATGTGATGTAGGCCATGGCGGACGTTGAAGGGAAATGTCCCAAAGATCTCTCAGTTCTTTTATTCTACTGTTCTTAATCTAAATGATTTTAATTATTTAATTTAAGTCTTAAATTTATTTTAAGTCTTTGCGTTTTATTATCACTACATTTTTATATTATTTTTGAATTCTAAACTTTTACATTTTCACATTTTATACATTACATTTTATTATTATTTTACCTATTGTCTGTTTTTATCCTTTTTTTTTTAATTGTCTTTTAATCTTTTAGTTTTTAGCTCCAGTGTTTCCTCATGGGGGTCCTCCACACTGGGAGTTCTGTTTGGTCTGCCCGCAGGGGCGTCGTCTTGGAGATCCCTTGGGCCTTGAGGACTGGGTGGGGGGGTCTGCATAATGTGTAGAGTCTTCACTTACTTGAATGCAACACTTACTACTTGTGTAAAGTGCAGTTAATTGAATGTTTAAGAGTTTGTCGGGAGCCCTTCCACCTTACTTCTCTCCTCCTACGTCGCCAAACCGGAGTCAAAACACTTTTCTTCATTGAAGAAATTAGTTTCTCTATATCTCACTGGAATTTGTTTACTTGCTTCAGCAGCCAGTTTTATTAGTATTTCTACATTTTTGTCGTCCTCAATTTTTTTTGTTTTCATCGTCTGAATTACGAGGCTGCAAGATAATATATGTTCCATTCCACTCCTTCTCATTGGAGCATTTTCCAGCTAATTTTGTCCTTGACTTCTTGTGATGACATATTTTTACAGTTTCATGTGTTGTGTTTGAGACAGAATGTTTTTCTCCATTGATGGAAGTGGCTACTTTATCTTTTACAGGTAGTTGTTCACAGATTCCAGCAGCTGCAGTGTTTTTACCAGCTTCTTTTGATGTTTCTTCTTTTTTCTTCATTTTAGTTGGATGCAGAAAAAAATTTCACTGTAAACCGGTGGTTCGTTTGTCCCGGTGCTCCCGCTGCTTCTCTTTGTCCGTGTTTATATTTCACCGGGAAGCCGAAGTGTTCCCAGATAGAAGACCTTAATGTCGCGGGAGGGTCCTCAAGCTCTGGCTTTTTGTCAATGCTAGCGGCATTAGCATTAGCCATGACGTCTGCTACAACTGTTGTTTGTTGTGTCTCGGTGTGCGCGCAACTGCGCATGTGCGGCTGCAGCGCTCTGCTCCACAAAGTGCGGTCCTCTACTTAATATGTCCGTGTGGAAACTCGTTCGGTACACCTCCGTTCCGAAACGAGCACCCCGTACTGAAACGGTTTTAATTACAAATACATGTACCGTTACAGTGGCTGTTGTTTTTGTTTTTTTTTCCTAATATTGATCTGTGGTTTTTTAACCTATACCTACAGATGGGAGTTTTTGTTTTTGGTAAAAAAAAAATAAATAAAAATCCTTTCATTGCCATTTTAATTAAATCATCTGAAGGCTGTTCTTGCATCTTTATAATGCCCTTTACAACCTCATATTCTGACTGTATAGAGTAGATGTGTTTACGGAGGTACAAAAAGGCCAAAAGTCATCCAAGTGACCAGATATCTATACTTTTATCTATTGAGAGTCCTAAGACGACCTCAGGGGCCCGGAAACCGAGAGGCTGAATAATTTGACCCACTTTCAACTGAGATGTTCTTTTTAGCTTATCCAAAATCAATAAGCTTCACTTTGAAGGGCTGTGTCTGATGGTTGACCAGCATGATGTTGTCTGTTTTTAATGTCAGTATGAATTAAACCAATGCTTTTCAGTGAATCCAAAGCAACCAACATTTGCTGAGCAACAACTCGAATTTCAGAGACAGAAAGTGGGTTTTTTTTCTGGAGGCACATAAACTCATGAAGATCTGTATTGAGCATTTCAAAGACCAAACAGATGTGCCCTTTATAATCAAAGTTTTCAATAAATTTAGGAGGTTGTTTTCATCAGGGTTTTATTTTTTGTAGTTTCTTCATTATATTCGCCTCCTTTTTTCCTTCATTGCGATCTTTCTTTCTCAAGAATTTTACTGCCACAGATTGGTTTGTATCCATTTTTTTGCACTTGATGACTTTTACGAAACATTATCTATAGTAAATGCAAATAAAAACTTGCTTCCAGAGATTTTATAAAAATAATATATATAAAACAAAGTTAAATAAAATGTGTCAAATCAATCAGTAGTTCCAATTGAGCAGCACAAGATTGTGGTGCAAAAAACAAAGTTGTTCAACGTGCTCTCCAGTGAGACGGCTTCTCTTGCGTTCATAAATTGTAGAAACTTTACTGAAGATTCACTCACTTGGGACTGGTGAGGGTGGTGCACAAAGACATTTTCTTGCTTGTTTGGCAAGTTTGCTTGAAGCGCCCTTCATTCTGTTTCTACCACTGAAGTGGATCCCCTTGCTGCCTGTCGATCACTGGCTCCTTCAGGGACAAGTAGAGCTCGTCCTCAATGCAGCCGCTGGCCAGCTGGTCATCAGTGTGGGGTGCCAGCAGAGAAGTGAACATCTCATCAACACGGCTACAAATGGATGTCTGTTCCCTCCGTTGCCTTTTGTGGGGTGTTTCCATCATCCTCATGGGTCCCACATGCAGCAGCCTGCTCCTCCACACGAGCCTCCTCAGTAGTTGCCTGCTCCTCCATACTGGCTCTATCTGTTTCAGCATGCTCCTCTCCGAGAGGTCTGTTGTGTGGAAGCGTCCACTTCCTCTTTCATTCAACCACTCTTTGGCCTTGTTCATTGTTGTGGCAACGGAGAATGTGTGGCTCTTATATCGAGGATCTAAGAGACAGGCCAACACCGCAGGCTTTGTGTCCTCTAATTTTGTGAAATGTTTCTCCAGGCTCTCCCTCATGACTTGCCTGAGCGTTCCCATGCCTTTTGCGGAGGGCCCCTCATCTTGAAGAAGAATCTTCAGCACAGTCAGGCATGGAATAATGCAGGATGCTGATGAGTTACTGTGGCTCACCTGTAGTGTCACTTCCTCTATTGGTAGAAGAGTCTAAATTAAATTGGACACAAGGTCCTACTGTTGAGCGGTGGGACTTGAGAATCCTCCATGTTCATCACAGTCGCAGTGAAGCGCATGTTTCTGCTCCAGCATTCTTTGCAGCATGTAGAGCGTTGAGTTCCACCTCGTTGGAACAGCCTGGATTATGCTATGTTCTGGTAGGCCAAGTTCCCTCTAAATCTTCAGCAAATGCTGTGTGGCCAAAATGGAGTGGTGGAAATGTGTATCACAGTTCTTAAGCATTGTGATAACATCTCTGATGGCTCTTTGACTTAGTAGACCAGCAGTCCGTGGTGAAGGAGAGGGAGTAGCCAGCATTTTCTGGTTGGATCATGGCTTTGATCTTGTCCACAACCTTGTGGTAAACTTCTTGAAGCTTTTCAGTTCGATAATATTTTTCACTTTTCAGTGAATATCGTGGCTCTGCCGCAGCCATAAGGCGCTTAAAACCAACATCAGACACCATCGAGAACGGTTGGTTATCAGTAACTAGTAACTATCATTTCTATGATTAGTTAATCCATTAGTCTAGACCTGTTTTCTGAATTTGTCCACTTCCTTTGTTTATCAAACATGCTCAGTATTGTTGGCTGCGATGAAGTTGCCACATCTGTATGGGCTGTTTTGTGTGTAGCTGTATTGCTGAGTCAACTTCACGTTTCTTCTGAGCAGTTTTATATAAGTCAGAGTGATGAATCCTGAGATGGGACCACAGGTTGGAGGTGTTTTTATTTTTTGCTACTGTTGCTCCCATGCTGATTTCACCATTGCATGTTTTGCACACAGCCTTCCCTGGTGTTGTTGACTAAATGAAATACTGCCAGACTGCACTTTTAGACTTAGATGCATCCATCTGTAACAAGGGTTTGTAAAAAATAAGAGAGAAGTGTTAAAGGTGGGGCCACATGCTGACATATGCTCAACTCAGCATGCTTAATTTATTGCAGCATTTAGGATGCCTTAAGTTGATTTCATTATTAAATGTTATGTTTTACCATGCGATAGCAAGGACCCTGTCATTCAAAACTGTGTTGCTACATTATTAATGATTAATATGACAAAGACTACATAAAAAAGTATAATAGTTGCTATGAGTGCAATTAAACTCCTGTCAGGAAACAAAGAGCCTTTCGGGCTTTAATGAGCTCACACAGTATTTAAAAACGTTCCACCACTTTGTTCAGATAAATCATTTCTGAATTTTACTCTCTCATCTTCCCGGTTATTTTCAGATCATAGGACCAGAAAGCTCATAGCAACGTTAGTAGTCGTGAGTTGTAGAGTTTTTCACGTGTCTTTAACTAGATACTATTCTCCACATTACATACCGTGATTTCCAGACTATTGAGCGCACCTGAATATAAGAATCTGAATATTCTGATCTCAAAATAAATACGTGCAGTTGCTCTGTTTACTTCTTTGACTGACAGATCGATTGCCTTTAACTGATTAATTCGAACAGTTTCATTGGTCCACTGTGACCGGTTTCGGTAATTTCATTCTGACGAGGATAAACGTATTGACGGCATGAAGCTGGCCTGTAGAAATCTATACATTAGCCACATCGTTGTATAAGCTGTAGGGTTCGAAGCGTGAGAAAAAAGTAACGGCTTACTGTCCGGAAAGTACGGTGTATTTTCCCCATTGCTAATACATAGTCTGCAGAGCGTTTAGAGCCAGATCGACCAACTAATTTTATGGTAAAAGCTAAGCAGCCTCCACCTTAGCGCTCCCTAAAACAAGTGAACTGAGTTTTTTATGCACTCTCTCTTAATCACACACACTGTTTCCATGTCGATATTATCAGCAGTCTTCTTTTAAATAATTCACAGACATGTTGGGATGTAATACGAGTTAGCAGAGCTGCTGCTAAGGTTTATTCTGCTGTTACATTATTCTGCTGGTGAATAGTGCAGGAGACAGCAGGCAGGAGAGAGAGGCGCGGCTGCATCTGAGCTGAAATAACCCAGTTTTAAATTGATTTTTTCATACCGGCCGGTCGGATTAAAAAAAGGCAGATGCCGATATACGTCAAATTTCTAAATATCTGCGCCGATAATCGGCCCTGCCGATAAATGGTCGGTCTCTAGTTTCATGTGTTGTGTTTGGGACAGAATGTTTTTCTCCGTTGATGGAAGTGGCTTCTTTATCTTTTACGGGTAGTTGTTCACAGATTCCAGCAGCTGCAGTGTTTTTACCAGCTTCTTTTGATGTTTCATTTTTGTTGGATGCAGCTCTACCATCAATTTCTTCTTTGTTTTCATCGTCTGAGTTACGAGGCTGCACAATAATATATGTTCCCGTCCACTCCTTCTCATCGGAGCATTTTCCAGCTATTTTCTGTCTGTGACTCCTTGTGTTGACATATTTTTACAGTTTCATATGTTGTGTTTGAGATGTTTTATCCACCACTGCAAGGGATTTGCTTCACTGTCAACACTAACAGACTGCAAGTAGGCAGACAACTCTTTTTCAAAATGCTCTCTCTGTGATAATGTGGCAGAAGATGTTGCTGCAGTTTTAAAGAAGCTTCCGAGGGATTTCTTCCTTAGTGGCTCTGCTGGCTGTGATACTGTTGTTGCATCTTGAGGCAGTGAAGCAGCCAACTCAGCTGTGCCCTGGTGAGACTCGGATAGCATTGCCTCCATCTCGGTTATGGCTCTGCTCTTGATGTCCTCCACCTTTTCTTCTGTGCAGTATGTTGTCTTGAACCTGGGATCCACTTAGCCTGCCATGTCCAGCAGGTCATTAGTGGAAGGATCAGAATACTGTAATAAATGTTTCAGGCGGTCCCTTTAAATACAAATGAGGCAGAGGGTGTTACCAGTAACAATCTTTATTTAGGAAATTTCATTAAGCAGCCTGCTTCAGAACCTGTAAGGGAGTCAGGATAAGTCAGCTGAGTCTCCAAGGGCGGGACTACCCCACTGATTACTAGTCATGCATGTGAATTGGGGAGGAGCCAAACACTGGCAACCACTACACACCACTGAGGCACAGCAACAACACACCACTTAAATTCTTAAGACCAGTTCCCACAGCAAGCTAAGACACTGCAAACCCCCCCAGGTGTCACGAAGGTAGGCAGAGGGAAGCACCCAACCTTTAAACTCCTCCTAGTCTCCCTGATTCCCCCCAAACAGGATTCCCCGCTGGCTGTGGCTAAGAACTCTTAAAATCACTCAATCATTCACTGCTCACACACACACACACACACACAGTAAAAGGAATTTAAAATACACTTAGCTTCCCAGAGGCTCGAGACCCTCCCCCAGGGTCTGAGCTTAGCGCTGGTCTGACACGAAGAAGTCTCTGGTTCGCCGGCCCAGCGCAGCGAGGTCTCCGATTGCGGCCGGAAAACCTCTTCCACAGCTGGAGAGTGAATAATGGCTCCTAGATGGACCCCACTAACTCACTTCTAGCCCTGCCTGCGCAGCAGCCTTGCCCTACAGCCCCACTGACTGTCTTCGCCGCCGGCAGCCCTAACCAGCTGCGATCGGCACCCTCCCTGCAGGATTAGTTGAGCCCAAAACAGTTTGCTTGGCTGGGCTAAGCCCAATAGCAATCACCAAGCTCCTCTCCAGTCACCCCATTCCACACTAACTGAGCTCTTTTTGAAGGCTCACCTCTTGCCACACAGGTGCTGCCACTCAGGCAATCAGTGCTCTGCAGCAGCTACTGCTCCTCTCCTCCCCATGAACCCACCAAACTTCACTACAATACTTCTCCCTCAGGTAATCCAGGATGGAGGCTTTGATTGACTGGGTCAGTGGCGTGTTATCCTCCTGACGTGCCAAGAGGCTGGACTGGAAGAGATGGAGCACAGGCTTGACATAGGACACTGTGACATAGCTCTCACTGGATAGAGCGTCATTGAATTCCAGGAAGGGTTTGAGAGCCTTGTGTACTGACTCTAGGACTTCCAGGTCTTGCTAGGTGAGAACGAGATGCCGGGTTTTCTTGTCTGCAGCTAAGACTTGCTCCTGCTCCAGTACCCACTCAATCATCTTCTCTCGTGATCCCCACCTGGTAGGAGACTCGCTGATCAGCTGGTGTGCAGGGAGATTCAGCTCTTGCTGCGCTGTGGCCAGGTCTCTCCTCCTCTTCCAACTGAAAGAGAAGCTGCTCACCACCTTCTTGCACACAGCAACAGCACATTCAATACGGGGGTCCTTCATGCTTCTCTCTGAGAACGAAAACAAACATTTAAAATGTTAAAATAATTTAAAATGTTATAGTAACTGTGAAGAAATCCACTGAGCCTAACACCAAAACTAATTTTGGTCAACACTCACCAATTGCAAGATGCAGGCGATGGCCAAAAAACACTGTAGACGCATCCACTGGTTCAGGCTCACAGCTTTGATTATGTTAGCGCCGTTATCGGTGGTGATGCACACCTGATGAGCTTCATTTAAGTTCCACGACATGAGAGCATCTTGCAGACCTTGTGCGATGATACCGCCAGTGTGATCCTCAGGCAGAAAGCTCGTCTGAAGGCACTTGCTTTTCAACTCCCAATTGTCGATGTAGTGGACCGTCAAACTGAGGTATGGCTCACACGTTCAGCTGCTCCACATATCGGCAGTTGTGGAGAAATGGGTCACATTTGTGAGCTGACTGGCCAGCTCTTCTCTCACTTTAATGTACAACTCCGGTAGAGCTTTCTCTGCAAAATATTTGCGACCCGGCAGATAATATCTTGGATCAAGTGTGTGAATGAGCTTTCTGAACCCGGGCTTTTCAACCACACTAACTGGGGCCATGTCTTTCGCTATGGGGTGGGTTACTGCGGACGTTATTTCCTTCTGTTTCTGTTTTTGTCGTACGGTGTTGATCTGGAAAGGGAAGACGCCAGACTCATTTGTGTGAATGCTGGTTGCTTCGGCATTTTCTTTGATATGGCACCGGCCGGAGATGTTGTGCGGAGTTTCAAGCACTCTTCATTTTGTAGTGGATGGTTTTTCAAATGATGGTATAAATTAGTAGTACTGCTACCTTTTGTGGCAACGCTTTTGCGACATATTTTGCACATCACCGTTGTTTGTTCAACATCTTCCTTCTTGAACCCAAACCGCCAGATGATGGATCCTGTGCTGTTTTCTTTGGAATTCATTCGTTCTCGTCCATTCGTTAGCATTAGCACCTGCTGCCGCTACCTTTCTGCTGGGCGTGGGCGAATGACGATGCACGCACAACAGTATGTGACTTGACGTATGTAACTAGGTTCGCTTGTTTTATCTCTCTTGAGTAGGAGAGATGAAAAAGAGTGGGAAAAGCCTGTAATTTAATGTTCGCGGCTAAAAGCAAATGCGTGACAATGTATACTCGAATATTCACGATATAGTCATTTTGTACATCGCACAGAGTACAAGCCATACATTGAGTATACTCGATATATCTCCCAGCCCTATTTGTAAGACAGTTTTTTCTCAAAGTTGATTTCATTGTGGTTTAAAAAAGGCTCAACTGCTGACACCATAAACTGGTACTGTGCTGATTTTACATAGGGGCTATCATTAAAACTAGATAGATGCTTCATTGTTATAAAACTGTGACTGAGAGCATCTTTGGGGGTGATCCGTTTTCTAGAGTCCACTTGCAGCATCTCCTTGAGCAGGCTTATTGTACTGTTCTCCCTGTGCATTAAGCACTCTTGTACGTTATCACAGTTTAACAGTCAGCCAAACTCAGGTAAGACACGATACTTGAGCCAGGATTGAAGCGTCTTGCTCCCTTTATTTCCTCTTTATATGGTGAAATACCAAGAGTGAAACTGCATACATAGTTCAACCTTAGTTTTTAGTTTTTTTTTTTTTTACAGAATGCCTCTAATTAACAGTATGAACTTTACTATTCAAACACACAAGAATTCTCAACTGAAAATCACCACTCTGAAACTGAAAACGGCTCTTGCATGTATTTATATATACAAAGTGATCACGCACACTCACAGCTCTAGCATAACTTCCGGGTCAATAAACATCACATCATACATAGACACAGAAATTTCACATTATAAACTTACAGCCATTGCTTTCGTGAGCATGAAAGAATAAACCAACTCGCCGTGACGGTCCATATACTGCGGGTTATGGTTATCACACAGACGCGGAGCGGAATTGGTTGCTATGGAGCCGCTTACGGAAGCTGTACGGCTGCGCTTCAAAATAAAAGCACAACTATTACAAGTGCGTTTTTTCTTTCCTCTTCATATACACACAAAAACAAAGGAAATATAACATCATTGCAAATAAATGCAAAAGAACTCTGAGGGCAGAACACTTATAAATTCTTGTACATCCTTCCGTTCAGGTGGGTCTTTAATCACTGATCGGAGGTTTGGTAGTTTATCAAGACTGTTTACCTGATTATAAATGCCTTGATGGCACTTTGGATTAAGAAAGGCTGTTACCTGTTCTTTTTGATGGGTCCTCTTTATTTTCTGTTGTTTTGATTGTTGAGTCTTTGTAAGACTGTTTTTTTCTCAAATTGATTTCATTGTATTTTAAAAAAGGCTCAACTGCTGACATCTTAAACTGGTACTGTGCTGATTTTACATAGGGGCTATAATTAAAACTAGATAGATGCTTCTTTTTTTTTTTTTTTTATTGACATTCAGAATCATACATTCATATCCCTCCCATACATCTTATGTATCTACATCTTACATCTGTTGTCTGCCCCAAATGCCAAAATAGCTTTTTTTTTTTTAATTTTTTATCTGAAAGATGAAAAGAAAACCAACAAAACAACAACAAGAAAAAACAAAAAAACAAACAAACAAAAAAAAAAAAGTAAAAATATGTACAGGTAGGGAGTGATCCTTTCCATACAATACAGTCACTAGTCTGTGAAAATAAAATCAGGTCTATGGGGCGTGACATATTTGACCCAGTTTTCCCAGTGTGAAGCAAAATTCTCCATTTTGTGATTAACAAATGCTGTTATCTTCTCCATTTTATAAATGTCCATTGTAATGTCCATCCATAAATTTAAAGTTGGGCTCTCCTGTGATAACCATTTCCTGGTAATACCCTTTTTACAGGCCACCAGCAAAATATTTATTAGATGTTTATCTCTTTTCGGCCATTCCTCAGGTATGTAACCAAAAAACATAGTCTTACTCTCGAGGGGTATTTCGCCTTCGAAGATATGCTTTAGGGCATTGTGTATCTCTCTCCAATAGTCCTTCATGACAGGGCAGTCCCAGAAAATATGGTAATGGTTTGCACTTTGATTTCCACAGTTTTCTCCAACGGACAGGGGGGGGGTATCGTCATAGTGGGACTTCTGACAGGGCGTAATAAAATACCTAATTAGGTTTTTCCAGGCAAATTCCCTCCACTTCTGTGAGCTAGTACATCTCCATTGATACCTCCATATTGTTGTCCATTCTTCCTCAGATATAGTTATCCCTCCTTCCTTCTCCCATTTTGTTTTAATATATGAGGTTGAATGTGGTTTCAGGTTCAGTAGTCCCTTATACAAGCATGAAATAGTTCTATCCACAGTTTCTAAGTTATAAGCTTTTGTAAACAATTCAATCAAACATATGTTTGTCTTTGTTACATTTTTCATCTTTGTATTGACATAGTGCCGTAGTTGCAGATATCTGTAGAAATCTTGTTTTTCTAATTAATATGTCCTTTTTAGCATTTCAAAACTGAGCATTTTCCCATCTTTCATTACCCTGCATAAGGCCGTTATACCCTTAGCTATCCAGTCCTTGAATCTAGAGTCCAATCTATTAGGTGTAAACTCTGAATCATAAGCGCCCCATTTAAGAGCTGTAATATCGTTCTCAAGTCCGTGTTCCTTTATGATAGTTTTCCATGTTTAAGGGTCCATTTCACCCATGGGTTATCAATGTTATTTATATGGTTTTGTAAGTTGTTATCAGCTAAGACTGCCTGTATGGGGATGGAGTGTGTTTTTTCTTCAATGTTTTTCCATTGAGCCGTATATGACGGGTTGCACCAGCATATCACCGCTCTCATCTGCGCTGCCAAATAATAATTTCTAAAACAAGGCGTGCCCGATCCTCCCTTTTGTTTAGCTAGCTGTAAGGTTTTGAGACGGACCCTTGGTCTTTTACCTTGCCATATATACCTAGTTAGCAATTTGTCCCACTCATTAAATTGGTTTCGATTGATCTCTATTGGCAGGTTTTGAAATAAATATAAAAGTCTTGGCAATATATTCATTTTTATAGAGTCAATTCTTGAACTCAGGCTGAAGAAAGGAATCAAGTTCCATCTCGCTATGTCATCCTTTATTTTTTTATGTATAGGTAGATAGTTATATTCTGCTAATTTTGTAAGATCTTTTGGCAGGTTAATGCCTAAGTATTTAAGAGACTCTGTTTGCCATATTAAGGGGTAACTACTTCTGATGTCTCCTGGTGGGCTATAATTATATGAGAGTACCTGGGTTTTACTTATATTGATCTTGTACCCTGATAATTGACCGTACTGTTCAAGTGATTGCATCAATTTAGGTAGAGAGTACGTTGGGTGCCTAAGGTAGATCAAGATATCGTCCGCATAACAGGCCAATTTATATTCCGTCCCTTTAATAGTGATTCCCTTGATATCTTTATTTTGTCTAATGTACTGGGCTAATGGTTCTAAATATAATGCGAAGAGTAATGGTGACAATGCACACCCCTGTCTGGTGCCCCTTTCCAGCGTAAAACTATTTGATAAAGATCCGTTGATTTTAATCCTAGCAGTAGGATTGTCATATATAGCCTGTATAGATTTAATAATTGTATCATGGAGGCCGAATCTGTGTAGAACTCTATGAAGAAAGTTCCAGTTCACTGAATCAAAGGCCTTTTCAGCATCTAGGCTTATCACAGCTGCTTCAATTTTATGTTTTTGTATATAGTCCATTATATGTAGCGTCTTTCGTATATTATCATGTGTTTGGCGTTGATGTATGAAGCCTGTTTGATCATTGTGTATCAACTTTGGTAAGAACTCTTCTAATCGTCTGGCCATGATAGAGGTAAATAGTTTGTAGTCTATGTTAAGAACGGAAATTGGCCTAAAAGATCCGCACTCCGTTTTGTCCTTGCCTTCTTTTGGTATGGCTGAAATTATTGCCTCCTTCCAGCTGGGTGGCGTTTGTGCCTTTTTCAAAGCCCAGTTCATAGCAGGAAGTAGAACAGGTATTAGTTCCTTTTTAAATTCCTTGTACCACTCAGCCGTGTAACCATCAGATCCTGGTGACTTGCTTGATTTAAGCCTGCTAATTGCAGTTTTTAATTCTTCTTCAGTTATATCCGCAGTCATTATTTCATTTTGTTCTTCATCTAGTGTGGGTAAATCTATGGAATTCAAGAAACTGTCAATTTGGGTTACACTCCTGCTTGGGACTTTCGAATATAGGGTTTTATAAAACACTTCAAAAGCCTCCTGAATTTCATTTATTTTATTCTTTATCACTTTTGTTCTTGGATCCCTAATTTTATGGATTGTATTTTCTGCTATCTTTTTTTTCAATTTCCACGCCAATACTTTCATAGATTTAGAGCCACTTTCGTAGTGCCTCTGTTTCAGAAACATTAAATTTTTCTTGATTTCTTGTGTGCCCAGATTGTTAATTTCACTTCTAATATTTCTAATTTCTCTTAATGTATCCTGTGCCAAGTCTAATTTATGCTTTCTTTCTAATTCCTTTAACCTGTTTTTTAAGTCCTCTAATTTTTTATTAGCTCCTTATCTGTCAGGTGGGTCTCCTGTAAATAAACTACATGGGCTTGTTCTGTCTTCATTCTAGATAAAATTTTACCACGTTTAATTGGGTTCATCAGCCCATTTACATTAAGCGAAATGAATTTTACTTTGTCGCTAGTCATATATATTTATTTGTAAATGCATCACCTGGATAAACAAAACAAAACTGAACAGATCTACTCCCTGAACAAACGTGAACATCGAACATATATAGAAAGAAAACAAAGAAAAATGTGGTTCCGAGGCTGGGGTCTCTAGTAGATGACCCTGAGCTGAGCTAGATGAAACGTCTAGCTGTGGAGGAAAGCCTCTCCCACCTGTGGGCTGAGGGCCCCCACCATGGCACTCGGAAAAATTACGGAAAATGTCACTGTTCATTACACAAAAAGTGTGGCCATATGCATCCCTCGCATGTATATATTCTCACTGAACTGGGGTTAAGGTATAAATGTAAACGTCTTTAAACAAACACAGCAACACCTGTTTTAGGTTCTGTTTAGATCTCCAGCATTTTAAAAGTCAGTCCAAACTTACTGCTCCTCTGCAGGGGGTGAGGGCTGCCTTCTGAAGGCCCGCAGTCTCTCTCTGATGTTTTTTTCCTCACCTGGCCCTCGGCGCGGTCTCCCCACTGTTTCCCAGGCGGAGCGGGACAGCTGCTCAGCCAGACTTTCCTTCGGTGTAATCAAGTTGACGGGCAGTCCTCTGTCCTTCATGTCTGTAGTCGCCTCCTCCGCTGTCTGATACAGTCGCGTCCCATCTTCATAAAACACTCTTAGTTTGGCCGGGTACGGAGTCTGGAAGCGGATATTTCTCTGCTTTAACACTCGTTTCGTCTCAGCATACTCCCTCCTCCTCTGCAGAACTGCTGGGGGGTAATCCTGATCAAAGTATATTTGCCTCCCATTCAGGAAAACCTTCTTCTTTCCCCAAGCCTTGCGCAGAATGTCTTCTTTAATCCTGTAGCGGAGGAATTTGATTATTATTGACCGTGGTTTATCCTCTCTGTTCCCAGCGGGTCTCGGCGCCAGCGCGCGGTGCGCCCTCTCGATGTCAAGTGCTAAGGTCGGGGGGATCTCCAGCGTGTCCCGCAATAGTCTTTCCACGAACTCCACCATGGACGGTCCCTCGGTTCCTTCGGGAACATTGTACATCCTTAGATTCTCACGCCGGGATCTCCCTTCATATTCGAGTAGCTTGTTTTCTTGGTGACCTAAGACTTTTATCATCTTATTCATCACTCGCTCCACGTTTTGGACACGGTCTTCCACTTTTCCAATTCACCCCTCTGCTTCTGTTATTTTTCGGTTAATATTATTAATCTCCGATTTGATATCGTTTAGTTGTTCTTTTGTGTCTTTTCAGAAGTTCCGAATCTCCTCCAAAACTTTGGTCAGCATTGCGGTTTCGTTTGAGTTCGGGTTAGCATTAGCTCCGCCATCTCGTACCTGTGTGGGGGAGCTGTTCTCCGGATTCTCTTCATTTTCAGGCGTTGCAGCGGTCCTTTCTTTGTTTGTTTGCTTCTTCCCCATTCTTGCCCCTCTTGTCTGTTCAAGTATGATCTGAAAGTCTGATATTTGACGGTCTAACGGGGCGAATTAATTATTTTTGCGAGGGAGCTGTTACTTTAGGCTGCCATTCAGGATGGTGACGTCACCGGAACTCTCAAATTGATTTCATTGTATTTTAAAAAAGGCTCAACTGCTGACACCATAAACTGGTACTGTGCTGATTTTACATAGGGGCTATAATTAAAACTAGATAGATGCTTCATTGTTATAAAACTGTGACTGAGAGCATCTTTGGGGGTGATCGGCTTTCTAGAGTCCACTTGCAGCATCTCCTTGAGCAGGCTTATAAATTCTTGTGTATCCTTCCATTCAGCGTGGTCTTTAATCTCTGGTCGGAGGTTTGGTAGGTCATCAAGACTGTTTACGTGATTATAAATGCCTTGATGGCACTTCGGTTAAGAAAGGCTGGTTTTTTTTTTATATTCATCTGGTGTTTTTAACCTAAACATACAGTCAGGGGAGTTAAAGAAAAAAAATCCTTTCATTGCCATTTTAAGTAAATCATCTGAAGGCATCTGTATAATGCCCTTTATAACCTCATATTCTGACTGTATAGAGTAGATGTGTTTACAGAGGTACAAAAAGGCCAAAAGGCATCCAGGTGACCAGATATCTATACTTTCATTATTGGGAGTCCTAAGATGACCTCAGGGTTCCGTAAACTGAGAGGCTGAATAATTTGACCCCTTTTCAATTCAGATGTTTATTTAGCAAATCCAAAATCAATAAGCTTCACTCTGAAGGGCTGTGTCTGATGGTTGACTAGCATGATGCTGTCTGGTTTAATGTCAGTATGAATTAAACCAATGCTTTTCAGTGAATCCAAAGCAACCAACATTTGCTGAGCAATGACTCGAATTTCAGACACAGAAAGTGGGTTTTTTTCTGGAGGACATAAACTCATGAAGATCTGTATCGAGCATTTCAAGGACCAAACAGATGTGCCCTTCATTATCAAAGTTTTCAATAAATTTTAAGAGGTTGTTTTCGTCAGGGTTTATTTTTTGTAGTTTCTTCATTATACAGGCCTCTCTTCTTGGGAGTTGTGACATGTGCTGTTGCTTCACAAGCATCTCTGTAATCTCGTTTTGACGCTGCATTATTTTACAGATGCCATCAGATGTGGCTGCCTGCTGTGAACGACCTACAGGTGGTGCTGAACTAGCTGCTCCATGAGTTGACGCCCTGACACGAACACTATCGGTCCAAGCTGGACGTTGTGTGACTGTAGATGCATGTGCTGAAGCCGTACGATTTGAATTAGCAGGATAAGATAACCGGTGTGCACCCGTATGCACAGTGTGACTCACTTGACTCCGTGAGTCCTCATGTTCATTTTTAACTTGACAGGTGTCTTTTTGGCCTGTTTTGTGCCTACACTCTGCTTCATAGTAGGCATTCATTCCATCTTGACCACCTTCATAATCTGTATAAACTTTTATTTTCGCATCTGAAGCAGCAAGCTTGGCCTCTAAGTCCAGCTGTTCCTTTCGTGCCTTTAAGCGTACCTCCTCCATTTCAATGTCTTGTTTCTTGTCCAAGAAGGCAGCTTGTGCTCGCAGTTCTTCACGTTCTGCCTCCAACTTTAGACGAGCAGAACTTGTGGTGGAGACCTGTGATGAGCAACTTGCGACTGAGCCACCCTTTCTCGCTTTGGATGAGTGACTGATTACCTCAGAGATGCTGTCGCTCGGCTGTACATCATCATCACACTCATTCTTCTCTTCTTCTGGCTGACTCATTATCCAATCAATCCAATCTTCTGTGTGTTGAACAAAGTCCTCAATATCCACACATTTGGGCCTGAACCAGTTCTCTTGGTCCTCTTTCTTATCTTCATCCTCAAGGAGAGGTAGTAAATCAGCATTAATGTCTTTAAATTGTCCATAGAACTTGCCAAGAATAAATAATGCTTCTTCTTTAATGATTTCAGCATTAGCTTTGTCTTTCATTAGAATTTCAATATCCTTCCTTTTGCGAGTAATCTGAGATAACTTGCATTTTCTCTAAATCTTGAGCCTGTTCAATTTTCCTTCTACAGCCTTTACCGTGGGTTTTTGTGCCCTCTTCTGTCCGTCCGCCGCAGCTTCCATTATTTGCTGTAGCACTTCTTAACTTTAATGCACGTAAACTGTTATATCATACTGAATTGAAAACCATTTGCACCTGTTCATGTCCGACTCCAGCTGTTTTGCTGCGTCCACAGACAGCGCAGACACTCTCCTTGCCACAGTATTAGCGCCAAGCTGTACATCGGCAATAGCAAACAAAATTTCTGTCTTACTTTTATGGCCTTGAACAGCGTTTAAGTCACTGCAGTCATGGCCTCTTTCACAATCCCACCATCGGTGAACGGCTTTTTGTGCTTCGTTAAGATGTGCGCCACTTTAAATGAAGCCTCTGTTGCTTCATTGGCCTTCTTCTTCGGTTTGGTGAATAGATCCTGTTGTCTTTAAAGCGATGTTTTCAGCTCTTTTACCTTTTCTTTTCGTAGACTGCTACCTGCAGGAAATCCCGTGAAAAGTTGCTGTGGACTTTGGTGAAATGGCGCTCCACATTACACTTTTTACCGACTGACACGCGAGCCAGGCAGATCAGACACACACTTGTCGTTAACATTGGTAAAACAAAACTCTGTTTCCCATTCTTCATGGAAGTTAAATGTTTTTTGCCTTTTATTCGTATGAGCTCCTCCCGCCGCCATGACTGCTGTCCATCTCTCATCACCACTGACACATAAAGTTTGACAGCAGCGCAACGTTAGATTGACAACTAATTGGCAAATAATCACTTTGTGTGGGTAGGGGGAGGGACTCCTGTGAATTTGATTGGATATAAGGTGGCAGTTGGCCGAGTGACCAATCAATTTGGTGAGCTACTTTGAAAGGGGCTGCGAGCTACTCGTAGCTCACGAGCGACGCGTTGGAGACCCCTGTAATAAAAGTTTTCAATAAATTTTAAAAGGTTGTTTTTCGTCAGGGTTTCATTTTTTGTAGTTTCTTCATTATATTGGCCTCCTTTATTCCTTCATTGCAATCTTTGTTTCTCAACAATTTTACTGCCACAGATTGGTTTGTATCCATTTTTTTGCACTTCATCCCTCACCAATAATTTTTTTTATATGGTACATACCTGAACATAAAACTGGTACATTTGTTTTGTTGATGCTCAAGTCAGAGTCCAAAAAACCTTGTGAGTTTTTCCCTTTTTTTCCCCCATCATTTTTGTTTAAGACTGAGCCGTTAAATCTTTGAGAGTTTCCCATTTTTCAATACTCAAGGGATTTAATTATTTTTGTTTTTACAAAATAGCCTTTAAAATAGAATGTTTAAAGAAGCATTTATGCGTTGTGTATGTGTAGTGTGTGTGTGTATATATATATATATATATATATATATATATATAATATATATATATATATATATATATATGAGTGTGTGTATATATGTAATATTGTATATATAATTATGATTATGCAGGGTTTCCTGCAGGAAAAAAACTTTGGCCAGGGGGTAGGGGGGGGGTTTCAAGCCGAGAACGGTAGCCGAGAACCAAAAAAAAAAGGATAAATTACTTAATTAATTAGATTGTTCAATTATTATTTTTGCCCTCAAAATATGAAATAAGTTGCTTAACAAACAAACATGATGATGGAAAACACTATAAAGTGTAGGCTACCTCAGTTTCTTAACTAAAAGACTATGTCTCATTTACTCTACTACTGATCAATTGCATACCAGTAAATTACAAAGTAGGCGTTACCTTTTGACTGGGCGGACTGGTCATCAATCACCTCAGAGTGACAGCTGTCAAGTGAAGCTACGTGAGCTTGGAGTCCAGATGACAGGCAGTGCGCCCATTGGTCTTTATTTATTTAGTTAGTTAGTTTAAATACCTAATGTTCTTTTTTTTCTTTTATAGACAAAGTTAAAACATAATGTTGATTAGTGTGTGCGTGTGTGTCACTTTAATGAATTGTCGAACCAAAAAAAAAAAAAAAAAAAAAAAACGGCAGTGAGAGGTCGCACTGTCTGGTCAAAACAAAAGCACCGGGTCTATTACGAATAAAGTTTACCAGAATCTCTACTGACAATAAATAATTCCGGACCGACATAAAAGCGAGCGGAGGAAAACTTGTATTGAAGTGAGACGAGACGTGAGCTGTCAAACGTGAGTGATCGACAGAGAGGTTATCACTGTGTGTGTGTGCGTGTGAAAGAGAGAGAGAGAGGTGGCGCAGAATTCACTGCAGGCAAACAGCGCAGCACTAGAGAATCAACATTAATTCATTATAACACAAACCTTTGTGCGCTGATCAGTTCTCAAGCGCTGCCGTGTCGCTTGCATGCATTGCATTTTTTTTTCCCGACGTTGTAGCCCGGGCGCTCGAGATTTTAGGCCGGGCGGGGCGCCTGGCCAAATAAGGTCTGCAGGAAACCATGTTATGATAATAATGATTTTTCATTAGTCACAGGAAGTTGTTCTCTTGTCCCAGCAGCTACTGTGTTTTTAACAGCTTTTAAGGATGATTCTTCTTTTTGTCTAATTGTCTAATTTGTCTAATTCTAATTTGTCTAATTATTCAGATAAGGATAAAACTGAAACTGATGACAGATCATCAGTTTCAGTTTTATCCTTATCCGAATAACGGGGTTTCACAATAATATGAGTTTTATTTGAGCAATTTCCAGCTAACTTTGACATTGACTCCTTGTGATGACACAATTTGAAAGTTATGTGTTCTTCTTTGATCTTTGAAGGAAGGTGCTTCTTTTTTTGTTTGAAGTTGTTTAGAGATTTTCTTGTTACCTGCTCTTTTTGATGGGTCCTCTTTATTTTCTGTTGTTTTGATTGTTGAGTCTTTGTAAGACTGTTTTTTTAACCTATACATACAGTCAGGGGAGTTTTTGATTTTGGCAAAAAAAAAAAAAAAAAAAATCCTTTCCTTTGCCATTTTAGGAAAATCATCTAAAGGCTGTTCTTGCATCTTTATAATGCCCTTTATAACCTCATATTCTGACTGTATAGATTCATTGAAGTACTAGATTTTAAAATCCCTAGTGTTTGCACCACTTCTGATTTCCCAGGGGAGTTTGAAGATGGCTGCTATGAGGCTTTACCAGCGGCACACATCATCAGTTGTGTACCTCAGCATCACAGGGTGTTTCGGCCATTTGTCACAATACACCCTCCGCTGAGGCAGGCCCACCACAGGTTGATCCAGCCCGGGTTTGTGTCCCGTGGTTAGTTCCCCCTAGCAGCCCAGATGGTGTCATTCCTCTTCAGCCAGAGCCAATGGCTCGTCCTCTCAGCGATGTTGGCCAGCTCTTTGATGGTCTTTCTGTAATCCTGTCCCCTGATTCCAACCTCCCTAAGGAGCTTTGCTGTTGTACTGGCTACAAAGCCCCTACACCCCACCTCCACCGGGCGTTTACGGAGATGTGTTTACGGAGGTACAAAAAGGCCAAAAGGCATCCAAGTGACCAGATATCTCAGGGGCCCGGTAACCGAGAGGCTGAATAATTTGACCCACTTTTAACAGATGTTTTTTTTAGCTAATCCGAAATCAATAAGCTTCACTTTGAAGGGCTGTGTCTGATGGTTGACCAGCATGATGTTCTCTGGTTTAATGTCAGTATGAATTAATCCGATGCTTTTCAGTGAATCCAAAGCAACCAACATTTGCTGAGCAATGACTCGAATTTCAGACACAGAAAGTGGGTTTTTTCTGGAGGACATAAACTCATGAAGATCTGTATCGAGCATTTCAAAGGCCAAACAGATGTGCCCTTCATTATCAAAGTTTTCAATAAATTTTAAGAGGTTGTTTTCTGTTGTTTCTCAAGAATTTTACTGCCACAGATTGGTTTGTATCCATTTTTTTGCACTTGATAACTTTTAAGAAACATCCCTCACCGACTTCCGGCGGAGCAGGCGAGCAGCATGGACGCGTAATTCAGGAGCTCCCGTAAGCTAACACTTGAACTCCACAGGAACTCGAGACATAGACGCCGACGAACTTCAAAACTGAGAGTATGAGTGGAGTGTCAACAAGGGCAATGAATAAAAACAACCCGGCCATCCAAACTAAAGAAAGAAACCAAGAGCCAGCACCACAAGTTAGCAAACTAACAACGCCGCAAGCTAACAAGCTAACCACGACGCAAGTTAGCAAACCAACAACGCCGCAAGCTAACAAGCTAACTACGACGCAAGTTAGTAAACCAACAACGCCGCAAGCTAACAAGCCAACAACACCACAAGTCAGCATGGCTTCGTTTCAAAGCAGCTTAGACGGCATCAGCAAACAGATTCAAACCCTGCAAAATGAAATGAAGACGGACCTGAAAACATTCAAAGACGAAATTACGTCGCAAATGAAAGACGAACTGACAGAACTCAAGGCAGATATTGATCAGAAGTTTGCCAAAATAACCACGGACATCGGAGAACAGGATGAAAAGATAAATGCAGCTCTGGCACGCACGGAGGAGATCGAGTCGTGGAGCCATGAAGCAAACAGTGCAATGCTGGAGATATTGCAAGAGCAGAAAATCCTGGTGGACAAACTTGACAATTTAGAATCGAGATCCAGACGAAACAACTTGCGGGTTTATGGCATTCAAGAGGAGACAGAATCCAAGAGTGACTCTGTCGCGCAGTTCATGGATAAATGGCTCCGTGAAGAATTC
Organism: Hirundichthys speculiger; assembly: GCA_018398805.1. Lineage (NCBI taxonomy): Eukaryota > Metazoa > Chordata > Actinopteri > Beloniformes > Exocoetidae > Hirundichthys > Hirundichthys speculiger. Next base: position 34,956 of record JAGFBZ010000827.1, on the reverse strand, counting down.
ACTATAAACTCAGATCTTCAGATTCAACGTGCCCACCGAGCCCTGGCTCCAAAGCCAAAACCTGACCAGCCTCCCAGATCGATTGTCATCAATTTTCAACAGTTTATTGTAAAGGAGACAATCTTGAAAAAAGCGTGGGAGAAAAAAACAATCACCCTCGGAGGAAACAGGATATATTTTGATCACGACTATTCAGAGAGGATGCTACAACAACAACGCAAAGAATACTCTGGCATTAAAAAGATTCTGAAGAGAGAGGGCATCCGCTTCCAGACACCTCTCAACAAGATGCGAATCCACTGGGCCAGCGGGGTGAAAACTTATGGCAGTGCGGCAGAGGCAGCCAACGACTTGCGAGGAAGAGGATACGACGTGGATAACACCGGGACCGGCAACAGGGGCGCAGCGCTCGCCGAGAGGCTCCAGTCTACCGGGACCGCCACATGGAAACAAACCGGGAGTGGACGCACCGCGGAGGCCGGCAAACGCGCGCGAGGACGACTGGAAGAATTCCAACTGAGGGGAAATACAGGATGAGTACAGTAACATGTCTGAGATGGACAAGAGAATTATATCACTTAGCTGAGTTTATAGTTTTTGTTGATTCGGCTGGTTATAGTTAAACAGACTGTTGGCTTTAGGAAACTGAAACGCAGCTGCAAGGACTGGTATGGGAATATTAATCTCACGTGGGTTAAATCTCATTACTGGATGGGGGCCCTTTCTTCTTGAGAGGTTTTTCTCCCCCTCAAAACAAAAAGAGAGTCAGCAGAAGAGGAGGGTTGTTGACATCTCTTTATGGAGGTCACGTTTTTTGTATATATAGTTCAAACAAGTTACAAACAGTTATGGAAAGTATCGAAAGTTCATGAATGTTTAACTGAGAGCCTGATGGTGAATCTCCACAAGGTTAACACAACAAAAGTGATTTATGGACACCAAAGAAACAATTAAGATTCTCTCTTTGAATGTTAATGGCCTGGGAAATCCAGCCAAAAGAGCTAAAATAATGACCAAACTTAAAAAGGAAAAAACGCAAATAAACTTTCTACAGGAAACCCATCTTACAAAAGCAGAACATGAGAAATTAAAGAAATTTGGTTTCAAGAAGAACACATTTTACAGTTCACATTCTTCTAAGGCTAAGAAAAGAGGAGTAGCAATACTCATGTCTAATGTAATCAAGTTTGAGTGCATAAAGGAAATAAAAGACAATGAAGGAACCTATATTATTGTAAAAGGGAAAATAGACCAAATAATGATAACATTGGTTAATATATATGCCCCACCTGAGAGTAATAAAGATTTTTTTAAATCCCTATTTGATATCATTGCACTAGAGGCCGAGGGCATATGTATATGTGGGGGAGATCTTAATGTATTAATGAACCACAATATGGACACAACTAGTCTTAAGAGAAATAAAAAATCTATTACAAAACTGGTCAGGAATACATGGGGGGAGATGGGGTATTTTGACGTTTGGAGAGATCTTCACCCACTGCGGAGGGATTTTAGTCATTACTCACAGACACATTCGGTTTACTCCAGGATTGATTATTTTTTTATGCAGACAGAAAATAGAGACATAATACAAGATTGTTGGATTGGTGTGACAGATGTATCCGACCACAGTGCCATATATTTGAAGATACACTTGAACTGTCGAAGGAAAGATACATTATGGAGGCTGAATGTGGGGATACTAAACAATAAGTCGGTAGTTGAGCAAATCAGGGCCGACATACAGACGTATTTGGAGGAAAACGATAATGAGGAAACGGATCCGGCTATACTATGGGATGCTTTAAAAGCGGTGATAAGGGGAAAAGTGATTGCAATCACTAGCAATCTTAAAAGAGAAAGAACAAAAAAATATAGAAATTATATAGAGGAATTGAAGGAATTGGAACAGAAGCATAAGGGCAACAGAAAGGTCAACTCAAAGATTAACAAACGAATGAATGAGGTGAGAAAAGAAATTAATAATCTACTCCAACATGAAGTAGAAACAAAAGCAAGATACTTAAAACAGAATTATTATGAATCAGGTCCTAAAGCAATGAAACTGTTGGCACGACGCATACGTAAACAAAAAGCAGATACCACAGTCAATAAAATCTTTGACCCAAAAACAAACAAACTCAAATACAAGCCAAAAGAAATTGAGAATATTTTTAGAGACTATTACAAAGAACTCTACTCCGAGTCACCAGCTTCGAATCAAAAGGATGTTAAAACTTTCCTTGATTCCCTTGACCTACCTTCAATAGGCACCAAACAAAATGAACAGATAACAGCAAAGATAACAATCAAAGAAATTCGGAACGCTATTGGCAAATTAAAATCAAATAAGGCTCCTGGCAGTGACGGATTCACTTCAGAGTGGTACAAAATGTTTTGTGAAGAACTATCACCACTACTCCATAGGACTTTCAACTGGGTTGTGGGTGATGGCAGAATCCCTCCCTCCTGGACTGAAGCAATCATTACAGTCCTCCCCAAACCCCTAAAAGACAGGAGTTATTGCCAAAATTATAGACCGATATCAGTACTGAATGTTGATTACAAAATGTACACTTCAATTATATCAAATAGACTCCAAAATTTTGTACCAGACCTGATAGACGAGGATCAATGTGGGTTTGTTAGGGATAGACAAACGCAAGATAATATTAGAAGAACATTACATATTATACATAAAATACACAAAGATAATATACCAGCTGCTTTGATCAGCCTAGATGCAGAAAAAGCTTTTGATAGAGTCAATTGGGAATTTTTATATTTAACTTTGGGAAAATTTGGATTCAATACTAAGTCAATTCAATGCATCAGATCTATCTATAGCAGACCCACAGCGAGGGTTAAAGTCAATGGCTCTTTGTCAGGTAGATTTATTTTGGAGAGAGGAACTAGGCAGGGCTGTTGCCTTAGTCCAACACTGTTTGCCTTATACATTGAGCCATTGGCTCAGATGATGAGACAAGACCCCTCAATAACTGGCATAGATATAAATAAACAAAAACATGTAATAGGGCTGTTCGCGGACGATATTATAATTTATTTAAAAAACCCACTTGATTCATTTAAGCACCTTACACACAAACTCTAGAAACTTTCGGCCTGTATTCAGGTTATAAAGTAAATATACTTAAAACTCAAGTTCTCATGTTCAATTGTTCACCAAACCAAGAACTCAAGGAATGGCAAATAAATTGGGCTGCCAAATCAATCAAATATCTGGGTATAAACATAACTAAAGACCTTTCCAAATTATATAGAAGCAACTATGAACACATTGCCAAAAATATAAGGGAAGATATTGACAGATGGATTACTTACCCAATGGGATTAATCGATAGGATAAACGTGGTAAAAATGAACATCTTGCCACGTTTACTGTATGTGTTCTTATCTTTACCAATACATGTATCAAAAGAACAGTTTCACAAATGGGATAAATGCATATCAAGATTTGTGTGGGGAGGTAAAAGACCCCGAATACGCTATACCACCCTGCAACTACCTAAAGACAAAGGGGGAATGGCACTCCCAAATTTAAAAGACTACTTTCATGCAGCGCAATTACGTAAATTAATTTGCTGGTGTGATGAAAGATATGTAGCTCGATGGAAAGATATTGAAATTTCTGCTCATAAAAAGCCAATTCAAACAAATATTGGGGAAACTGAGGCTCCTACTTATATAAGTGGGGAACATAACTTAAACCCGGTGATATCCTTTACTTTACTTTAGATATATGGTACTCCACAGTAAAAACGATTAAAAATAGGTAAAGAAATTGGACTATTAAAATGGGTTGCTTTTGACGACAAATTTGCACCAAGAAAAGTTGATGGGACATTCAAACAGTGGGCAGATAAGAGAATTACAGCCATATGCACACAACTTTGAAAAAGGGTGAAATGAAAAGTTTTCAAGAACTAAAAAACGAACATAATTTAACTAATCAGGATTTATTTAGATACCTGCAATTGAGGGATTATTATACAAAACAAATTAAAACAAATGAGGATAGAATTCACCCTATCGTAAAACTACTGGTCAAGGCATATAGTCACCCTATCCCCAAAGCGGTATCTGTTCTATATGAATGCTTAATAGAATCTAAAATGGAGTCAACACTATATGTCAAAGCCAAATGGGAACGAGAGCTGGGTGGGGGAATTCCAGAGGGGACATGGAACGATCTGTGGAAAGCTCACCAAACTACTACTCAGTCACTGAGATGGAGAGAATTTAATTGGAAAAATTTAATTCGATATTTTATTACACCTAGAATCAAAAGTAAACAGTTGAATACTCACCAGCCATGCTGGAGACTGTGTAATGACATAGATTCAGATCATACACACATTTTTTGGAAATGCACAAATATACAGCCCTTCTGGGTAATGTTCACTCAGTTCTCTGCAAAGTGCTGGGATATGTGATTCCTAAATCTTGCCTTGTTCTGTACCTGGGACATTTGGATGGATCGGTGCATATAGAAGACCAATATCTGATTAAGTCTCTTTTGGTGGCTGGGAAGAAGGCCATTACCAAAAACTGGCTCAAAACTGACCCCCCTTGCAACAAACAATGGATGTCAATCATAGAGGACATACAAACGATGGAACATCTCACATACAAGTTGAACGTGAAAGAGCACCTATTTATTAAAAGATGGGGGAAATGGTTATTATATAAGAAGAGATTGGATCTTACATGACTGTATACAGGCTCTGTTCTTTCACTGTTATTTTTGTTTGTTAATATGTTTGAGATTGTTATTTTTATTTGTTTGTTTTTTCATCCTCCACAATGCAGAGGAGTTTGTATGGCAATGTATTGTAAACATTGATAACTAAAACAAATAAATAAATATTGTTAAAAAAAAAAAGAAACATCCCTCACCAATAATTTTTTTTATATGGTACTTACCTGAACATAAAACTGGTACAACTGTTTTGTTGAAGTTCAAGTCAGAGTTCAAAAAACCTTGTGAGTTTTTTTTTTTCCCCATCATTTTTGTTTAAGACCGAGCCGTTAAATCTTTGAGAGTTTCCCATTTTTAAATACTCAGGGAATTCTTACAGCTGTGGCATGATCTCATTCAGATGTCTGCTGTGGAGGAAACCAAGGAGATCTTTGTCTCTGGTGTCAAGCTGAAAAAGGTTGGATGTGGGAATTTATTTCCGATATGTCTGAAACGTTGGTGGGTCGAGGAGGGACAGGAACATTAATTTTATGTCATCTTTAAATGGGCATCCAATGATTCGTTCTGCAGTATTTTAAGACCACATCAGCTGCGCCAAACGCACATCTGGTAACAACTGGATCTTACGCAGGTAAGACTGCGGGTTTAGGGAGGTGTAAGATTGCATTTATGAAGTTTGGAGGAAGATCGAGCCCACAGACTGTGAAGTTTTCTGTTAACTGTTTTTACTCCCTCACCGGTGTATTCAACAGCAAAACCAAATGCTCCCACACCGGCGATTTAAAAAAGTTTTTTCCAATTTCTCTGCTACTGCTGGCCATGCCTGCTGCTTGTTTTTTTTGGTTTTTGTTTTTGTTTTGTTTTTTCTGCGTCTATGAGCTGCAAACCAACCGTCCAAAGTGTGATCGGCTGGTCACTGTGAGTGAGCGGAGGTGAGTGGACATTGACATGCAGTGGCGGCCTGTTGCCTAAAAGGCACTCACGCTCACGTGCAAGTCCAATGCAAAGTTATTGGAACATAAATACCGCGGGACATAAAAGCGTATTGTCCCGTGCAGGTCGTACCGAATGGTAATATATATATATCCATCCATTTTCTATACTCGTTTTATCCTTGAAGGGTCACGGGGATCTGCTGGAGCCTATCCCAGCCGTCTACGGGTGAAAGGCAGGGGTACACCCTGAACAGGTCACCAGTCCATCGCAGGGTCACACATACAGACACACAACCATTCACACTCACATGCACTCCTACGGGCAATTTAGAATTATCAATTAACCTAACATGCATGTCTTTGGACTGTGGGAGGAAGCCGGAGTACCCGGAGAAAACCCACGCAAGCACGGGGAGAACATGTAAACTCCACACAGAAAGGCCCCGAGGTTCAATCCAAGACCCCCCCCTGCCGAGGTTCGAACCAGGAAGTTAGATGAAAAGTGGAGTGGGCATAAACAGCAGCCCAGCGTGTATAGATTTACATTCTCTGTTAACTGAGAGGAGCCGAACAATACCAACCTGTGTGATGTTAGAAGTTACTGCACTGCAGGCCAGAATAAAATGCCTGTTCCATGCGGAGGAAACCGAACATTTTGTTTTGTTGTTGTTAGCGTGTTAGCCGCTAATTACGAGCCAAAAATAGCAGCAGAATACCAGTGTTTCTTTACTATGGTTCGGAGACCAGAGGCTGTGAAGGTAACAGAAAGACCACAGTTGAGCCTTTGTCTCATTTCGCTGCAGTGCCTCGCTACTTTTTTGCATTTTATGAACATATTTTAAACACATTATTAAGGCTCGAGGGCTCCGTGTCCAGTTTGCGGACTTTGATTTTCGTATGGGGCGCGCCCCATTAACCGCGAAAAATAAGGGATCACTGTACTTCAGTGCGGCTCCATCTAGTGGCACAGATGTCTAATGACAACAGAAAGTCTAGTCCTCGATAATAAAATGACCCCCAATTTTTAAGAATATTACTTCTAGATGAAAATATCGTCCTTGGTGTCCTGCAATGCTGGAAATTAGCATCAGAAGATTCTGTGCTCGTCATGATTTGACAAGGACACGCAGAGCTGGAGAGCACTTTGGTTTTATTTATTTATGAGCTGAGTTTTCATTCAGATTTTCACAATATTGCAAATATTTTACTATGTGATTCCAGTGCCGCCATGCTACCTGAACTACTGTGTAGAAAGCCATTTCAGGGTCACATAAACCGGACAATTAAATAAAACAAATTCAGTCAGTCCCATGGCCTGTTTTTTTCATTTTGTATCTTTGATCCAAGTCTAAAATTTAAGTTAAAAAAAAATAATTTCCTCATTGTTTTTTTTGTGTGTGTTAGATTAAAAAATGAAAAACAATAAAATGTCACTTTTTAATTTTTTAAATTTTTGATTGACAGTTGAAAATGTAAAGAATGAATGACAGACGGATTAGTAAAGTTACAGACCTTTAACATGGACATTTTGATTTCAAAGTTCTCCCAGACGGAGGATTTGACAGAAACAAGGTTATTTGTAACAACTGCCAAGTTAAACTCCCTGTTAAAAGTTTCTGCTGTTACCTCAGAAATTACCTGTTTTAATGTTATGATTGTGCTGAGCCAAAATCATTTTGTTGGATTTTGTTTGTAGACTTTCTTTTTATTTTTCATAAGAACAGGATGACATTAATGCCCTGGCAGTGGCAATAAGCTTTATTTTATTTGACATTTGTTTAAGATGAGATTTACACTAAATATGTGTTACTGACAAGTGCTGATGTTAAAAGTGTTTGAACAACAAATGTTATGACACTTTAGTTCATATGGCAGCAGAACATTAAATAAAAGTGCATTTTATACTACTTTTGAATTCATTATTTGATTTTTCGTATACAATATGATTAATCCTGATTAATCAGAGAAATAATGCGTTTAATCATGATTGTGCAAGTCCAATGCAAAGTTATTGGAACATAAATACCGCAGGACATAAAAGCGTATTGTCCCGTGCAGGCCGTACTGAACGGTTCGGTATTTTACCGAGTACCGTTGCATCCCTATATATATATATATATGTATGTATGTATGTATGTATGTATGTATGTATGTGTGTATATATATATATGTATATGAACAGTACCAGAGGCATGAATAAGTTTTTTGCAGGCAAAATAAGCTGATTTTTACATTGTAATGTCCCTTTACTTATTTTTCAAACCGTACAAAGCACTGTTTGGGGTCAAATTACTCTGTTAAGGGATCTGATGTAATTTTGGTGCAGAAAAAAAGCTCCCTCTGTGACAAATATCTTCATACATTCATTTATTTCATTTTCTGTAACCGCCTATTCGTGAGGGTCGTGGGGACAAATCTTGATTAGTGCAAATACAAGCCAGATTTAAATCACCAAGTAGCCTATTGAACAGCGATATAAGGCAACTGGACGTACAGGAGGGTATCAAACGTAAACACCAATAAACATTGTTAGATGATCATAAACAAATGATTTGAGCCCGATGACGCCTGCTGCAGAGCCACGGAAGCTGCGCTTCTTAACTATAACCGACTGTGCGCGCTCCTGTGGACCGGAAATCAGTTTTTGGCAAAAATCAACTTCTGGCACAACACCGGCCCTCCTGGGCCCTGGGAAAGCTTCTGTGTTCTGCAATTATGGATGGACTGAAAGCCTGATGGTTGCTGAACCTGAGATTTTGGCAAATTCATCAACTTTATGTGGACATTAGATATAAAACACGCCTGGATGAGCTTCACAGACATGCACGTTATGCACAGATCCAGCTTTCCTGATCAGGAGACGACCCCAGAGGATGTGATGACGCGTGAAAAGAGAAGTGAGACACACACACACAAACCTGCAGCTGCAGTAACACACACACAAACATACTACAACCTATATTTATCAGTGTAATGATGTTTGTAAGTCTTTTCCAGTTTTTAACTTGGATGTAACAGGTGTATCTGAACCATTCAGGTGCTGAAGGTCTCCACATAACTCAGAACCTAACAGATCCTGAAGAAGGTGATTATGAACACACCATGTTAAAGCATAGTTATACCACTCCATCATATGCTTACCGGTAAAAAAAAAAAAAAATTGGAGATGGCCCCTGACCTCTGAATATTGGATGAATTTATGTCGTGCCAGGACACAACTAAATTCAGACTATACAAAGGAAGGGGATTTGCATTGCATATCGTTCTTTAGTCCGGATGGCCAAGATCCAGAATAAGAGAGACGCTTTTACAAAAACAAATTTTAATCATTTTAATACCTGGTACCACTAAACGTCATCATGTGACTAAAACAGACAGAAAAGAAAACACTGAATGCATAAAGGCAGTGTTTTTGGCAGTGCAACGTCATAGCTATTGATGTAAAAACTTAAGTGATTTAGGTTATAATCAAGAAAACCATGGAAAATAGTAAGATATCAGCTCTTAAATAAAACTCTTATGAGCAATCTTTGTGTTTATCGTTATCTTTGTCCAAACAAATGTACCTTTAGTTGTACCAGGCATTAAAATGAACAAGAAACTGAAGAAAACAAGGGTGGTCTAATAACCAGAGGCTCTGAAAGACGTGCTCCCCGAAGGCTGGTGTGATTGTTTCATGTCTCACATCTCCAGTCAGAAATGAATCAGAAGATCTGACAACCTGTTGAGTGGAGATTACATAATGGGCCATTACCTGTCTCATGCAAATTGTGTGTCCCTATTAGGGCATGAGCGTTGATCACAGAATTAGAACTCAAATGCAGTTATTGCAACCGACTTATCATTAAAATAAATACCTGAAAGCAAAAGTGATATTCCTTTTTAAAACATAAAATGAAAAAATTTTTTTACCGGGTAGTTTGGCTTCTTCCCACAGTCCCAAGACCTGCATGTCAGGTGAATTGGTGGTTCTAAATTTCCCGTAGGAGTGATTGTGGCTGTGCATGGTTGTTTGTCTACGTATGGAACTGTGATGGACTGGTGACCCGTCCAGGGTGAACCCCTGCCTTTCACACGTAGAGAGCTGGGATAGACTCCAGCAGACCTCCTGACCCAGTATAGGACTGAATGGGTATGGATAATGGATGGATGGATGGTTAAGTTTATCAGTTTACCATATCAACAGTATGTTTGTTGTGTCATGCTCCTTGACCTTTGCTGATTTGCTAATTTGTTTTAAGAAAATGGCCCGTGAACCTGCGCTCTGTTCTGCAGATATCACCATCATTAATTTGAAAACAGGATTTTATTTGGATATATTTTGGGTCGAACAAACTTTGAGTATTTATTATTATGAAAGAATACATTCATTTTCATGTTTGAATTACTTATTGCTGTTAAATACTTTTGATGTAACACATTTATTTACTAGACAGTTGACAGTCGCATGCCTGAAACATTCAGGTGCTTCTGCACAGAAATATGACATAAACACAATTCCTCTCAGAGATAAGTTTGTATACAAAGCATATAGATTTGGTTTGCATTTTAATAACTGTTTATTTATATTTGGTACAAGTTTTTATAATTTGTTGGGGGAAAAAAGAAGTGGGAGGAAACCGGAGTGCCCGGAGAAAACCCACTCAACACCTTATTTTTACTGTTAGATGCCAATTATCTTGTTCTCAGTCCTGATCTTGTTTTGTTTTCTAATGCTTGTATTGATGAATTCATGGTGAAGTTATGGATTTTAAAAATGACTTCCACAAAGAAGGCTTCTCTCGTCTTTTTGAGTCCTTGTCTAACACCTGATCTGGATGAAACAAGTCATTTTTTGGAATAACTTTCTGACTCTTATAGTTACAGGAATGATTGCGGTTGGTTGATACTTATCCCCTCCGAGCTCTCTTCTAGTGTTAACACTGCCATTATTGCAGCCAACTCTTCAGGAGAACAAAAATATAATTCTTCATTTCTCCTCTCATGTTTGTTCTGGCGCAGCCATGCTGGTGTCATGAATTTTTTAAATCGCCTAAACATGGAAGGCTTCTCTTGAGTTGATTCTTGCCCAGAAACTTCTTGCTGTTTGGAGACCAGTTGTGTCCCGTTGTGTCTAAGGGAACCTCTTCTGGTCACCTTATCTGGAATAAATACATCCTCATCAGGAGTAGAAATATGCTCCTCTTCATTTCTCCTCTCGTTTGTTCTGGCACAGACATGCTGGTGTCATGAATTTTTTAAATCGCCTAAGCATGGAAGGATTCTCTTGTCTTGTCTTGTCAGAGACCTCAGCAGCTGCAGCGATGTTACCTGCTCTTTTTAATGGCCCACCTTGACTCTCTGTTGTTTTGATTTTTGATTCTTTTCCAGACCGTTTAGTCTCATCGTTAACTACACTGTATTTTAAAAAAGGCTTAACTGCTGACATCTTAAACTGGTACTGTGCTGATTTTACATAGGGGCTATAATTAAAACTAGATAGATGCTTCATTGTTATAAAACTGTGACTGAGAGCATCTCTGGGGGTGATCCGTTTTCTAGAGTCCACTTGCAGCATCTCCTTGAGCAGGCTTATAAATTCTTCTGTATCCTTCAATTCAGCTGGGTCTTTAATCTTTGGTCGGAGGTTTGGTAGGTCATCAAGAGTGTTTACCTGATCATAAACGCCTTTAAAACATATTAGGTTAAGATCGACTATTTTTTTATATTCATCTGGTGTTTTTAACCTATACAAACAGTCAGTAGAGTTTACTTTTATGGTAAAAAAACGATTTCCTTTCATTGCCATTCTAAGTAAATCATCTGAAGGCTGTTCTTGCATCTTTACAATGCCCCTTAGAACCTCATATTCAGACTGTGTAGAGTAGATGTGTTGACGGAGGTACAAATAGCCCAAAAGGCATCCAAGTGACCACATATCTACACTTTCATCCATTGGGAGTCCTAAGATGACCTCAGGGGCCCGGGAACCGAGAGGCTGAATCCTTTGACCCACTTTCAACTGAAATATATTTAAAGCTAATCCAAAATCAATAAGCTTCACTTTGAAGGGCTGTTTCTTATGGTTGACCAGCATGACGTTGTCTGTTTTAATGTCAGTATGAATTAAACCGATGCTTTTCAGTGAATCCAAAGCAACCAACATTTGCTGAGCAACGACTCGAATTTCAGACAGAGAAAGTGGGTTTTTTCTGGAGTACATCAAATCATGCAGACTTCTATCAAGGATTTCAAAGACCAGACAGTTGTGACCCTGACATTTAAAGTTTTTCTATAAATGTTAACAGGTTGCATTTGTCAGGGTTCAGCTTTTTGATTTCCTTTAGTATTCTAGCCTCTCTTTGTCCTTCTTTGAAATCTTTCTTTTTCAAAATTTTCATGGCCACAGTTTTATTTGAATCCAATTTTTTGCACTTGACAACTTTTCCAAAACATCCCTGACCAAGGACTTTTTCAATCCGGTACTTTCCTGCACATAAAGCTGGTTCATCTGTTTCGTTGAGGCTCGAGTCAGAGTCCAAAGAACCTTGTGAGTTTCCCATTTCCAAATATTGAGTGTATTTTTTAAAGTTATTTTTTCCTTAAGATAATGAAGGTTTTCTTAAACTAACCTGAGTTGACTGACACGTTCAGTGCAATATATATATATATATATAGAAGCCTTCCGATGTCGTCAAAGGAAAGGCCACGCCCACTTCATATGACGCGCTTGGAACGTACCATAAGGACCTACCCTCTATGACGTTATGAACATGTTAATTTAATAATTTTATAAATAGGCTTAAAAAAAATAATATCATAATATTGTGCTTCACAACCTTTGTGGACAGAATCTCTAGGCGCAGCCAAGCAGCGGAGGGGTTCCGGTTTGGTGGTGTCAGGATTTTCGTCTCTGCTGTTGCAGATGACGTGATGACGTTGTCCTGTTGGCGCCATGGGGCGGAGCTCAGATGACGTGATGACGTGACCCTGTTGGCGCCATGGGGCGGAGCTCTGCAGCTCTCACTGGAGCGGTTCCACCCGAGCGTGAAGCGACAGGGATGAAAATGAGCACCTCCAAATCTGAGACCGTGATTCTCAGTCGGAAAAGGGAAGAATGTCTCCTCCTGGTTGGGAGTGAGGTTCTGCCTCAGCTGGAGGAGTTTAAATATCTCGGGGTCGTGATCACAAGTGATGGATGAAGAGAGCGGGAGGTCGACAGACGACACCTCCTTATTCTGCATTTGACTTCTCATATATGAACTTTTAAAAATTAAATGTTTGTATTTTCATTGGAAAACTGTTTTTTTTTCAGTAGCTTTCAAATTATGTGATCTACGCATTCCAAATTAAAGCCGAATATTTTACCATCAAGAAATATGCAAGACATATTCATTTTTAAGCATTTTAAGACTTTTCCGATTTCATATTACATTTTCATAAAAAAATGTATTGGTATTGAAAATCATTACTTTTTTCCAATAGCTTTCCAACCATGTGATCTATGAATACCAAGTCAAATTTGGTGTTGGATTTAAACACTTCTCATATTTTATATTAACATATATAAAAGAAAAAAAAATGTATTGACATTGAATCTGGTCTTTTTTACTAATAGCTTTCAAACCATGTGATCCATGCATTCCAAAACAATGCCGAATAGTTTGGCATCAAAAGAAACATGGGACACACTTCTGTATTTTGCACTTAAAGACTGTTTATATTGATTCTTATATTGAAAAATAAGTATTGACGTTTACAGTCTGGATTTTCTTTTCAATAGCTTTCAAACCGTGTGATCTATGAATCCTAAATTGAAGCCGAATTATTTGCCATCAAAATATACGTCAGACACACCTCTTTGTTTAGCATTTAAGGACTTTAATTAGTCTATAAAAGTCTTTATAATGAAAAATATGTCTTGACATTGAAAATCTGGTATATTTTTTTCAATAGCTTTCAAACCATGTGACCTATGCATTCCAAAACAATGCCGAATTGTTTGCCATCAAAATATACGTTGGGCACACCTCTTCTTTTTGCATTTAAAGACTTCTTCTCTTTTATATAAATGTTAATGTTGAAAAACTTGTACTGGTATTAAAACTCTGGTGTTTTTTTTCTCCATTAGCTTTCAAATCATGTGATCTATGGAATCCAAAACAACTTTAAATTATAGGACAGAAACAGCAACATTGAAAACACATCTTTATTCTGCATTTAAAGACTTATTTTTCTTTCTATTAATTTTTATTTTGAACAATTTGTCTTGGCATTTCAGTCTGATGTATCTTTCAAATAGCTTTCCAACCATGTGATCTATGAATTCCAAATCAATGCCGAATTGTAGGACTGAAACAGCAACATGGGAAACACACCTACATTTTGCAATTAAAGACTTCTCTTGTTTTATATTCATTTTTACATTGAAAAATATGTATTGGCATTGAAGATCTGGTATTTTTTTCCACCAACAACTTAAGCTGAAGTTCCTGTTGTTTCATGAGAAAAGAAATCACCATTTAATCAAATGATCTGAGGGCCTTTCAGATCATTTTACAGCAACTCAAGATGGTTAAGATAGATATCTGATACTTTTTTTTTTTTTTTTTTTTTTTTTACAATTTATCCCATTCATAAACTTTATTAAGTAAGTAGCTTGTAACAATTGGCCTTAAAATACTTTTTTTTAAAGGCCGGAGTTGCCACATGCTCAAGAGGGTCCTTAGAAGGCTGGCCAAGAATAATTTATACCGTTTTAACAAAACTGAAATAAAGTAGCTGAACCAGGCCGTTACCATCAACAGTAAACAGAAACTCCTGATGACGCAGAAACGCACTGGAGAATGACGCACACAGTCCACGTCAGGGGCAGAAATGTGAACTGATCCTGTGTGAAAATCTAACTGAAAAGTACTTTTTAAATAAAGCTGTTGGAACCACATATACAAGTATTACAAGTATGTGCTTGATAAAGTGTAACATGGCATTGGTATAGTGAAGCACAGTAAATATACTGTGACTGAATGACACATGTTCAAATTAAATGTAGCTCTGGGAAGCACTTGAGCACTCCAGAGAAGAGAGTTTCTTGGAGGTTCCATCATCTCTGGTTTTTATTTCAGCTTTAATGTCGGCTGCAGTTCTGTCACCAGTTTTCTCAGCGGCTGGAGGTCAGGCCTTCAGAAGAATACGTTTCTGATTCTAAGAGTCGTCACTGAAGCATCTTCTCTCTGACTTTACTTTTAACAGCGTGTTTATTTCACAGTTTTAGGGTTAGAACTGACACAATATATAGGTATAAATAAAAGCATACATTAAATGTGAAAAAATATGCAAAACTTTCTAAAAGCTTTCATGACACTGGATTCAGAAAGTAAAGAGAAGCTGTCAAAAATACATGAAGGTCAAACGGCATCCAAACAGACACATTTCTGCATCTTCATTGATTGTAAGGGCCAAGATTAAATACATGAATGCAATACAGTACAATCTAATATGTACAATATCTATAAGTATAGAAATACAATGTTTAAAAATTTGCAAAATTAAAGACAGTAGATCAGAGATGCTGGTGAAGATACATGAAGGCCTAAATAAATAAAGACTGGGGATGACTGTGACTGTTATGTTGGTAACAAAACTGATTAACTGCAGGTTCATTATCAGCTGTGGTGATTATGAATTATCTGTAAATATTGTCTAATCCACAGTAAAGAAAAACAAGTATGTAAACACTTATCTATGAATAGAATCTCTATTAATAATTAAATGTATTCACACCATTTAACGACTCATGGTTAACATACTAATATTGATAATAACATATGTACCCATATCTGTACGCACACATTTATAATATTAACTATTAAATTGATGTTTGGTTTAACAGTGAGTGGGGAAGAAAGCCAGAATGATTCTCTCAGCCAGTTTGAACAAGCCAGTCCATTATGTTACACAAGGGAGGCAGAAGTTCACATCTTTGTGTTGTTTCTGTCTCATTTTTCAGTCTGTGGTTTCTGTTGACCTCTGGCATTATCACATGACAACTAAAGGCCTGCAGCTGGAGTGCAAAAATTAAGATGTAATTAAACCAAACTAAATTAAAATCATGATAATAAAGTGGTTTTCTTCACAAAGGTAGAAATTAGATTGTTGGCAAGGTTTAAAATAAATATAGCCAACTGCTTTTGTCTAGATGTTTTTGATATTTTATTTTTAAATTTGATGAGAAACAGAATCCATAAATTCCAGTATAATTAGAACTGCTGGTGTCAACAGTTTTTTGTTTTGTCAGTGTTAAGTTTCATAAAGTTCTACGTCTTTTTCTTTTTGAGCCATGCATCAGTGACTTTTATTTTTATGCCAGTTTTAGAAAATGCACTTTTATTTGAATTTGGACGACTGACATCATATACTGGCTATGGAGTTTTCAATGACTGGACGGGACAGTAAATTTGTATCTATAAATAAAATATTTTAAGGTTGTTTGCGTTTCTAAAGACTGATGGAAGCTTCAGAAACGTGCATGATGACACAGGTCAACCTCACACCCACGATATCCTGATTCATTTCATTTTAAATCAGAAAAATTCAAAAAACAAACAAACAAACAACTAATGCGTTTCTTATTTTTTAATATATTACCTTTGATTATATCTTCTGTATCAACTAGAACAGTGTTCTTGGTCAGAAATGTCCCAGCATCCCTCTGTGCCTGGAGTCTCTGGGTTCAAACTTGCTCTTTGGCAGCAGTCTGTCCACGTGGAGCTTCAATGTTTCAATGTTCTCGCTTTGTTACAGTTTGGATCCCAGTAAAAATTTCAAATAAAAATAACAAAAGAAAAAGACATCTTTCTGTCTTAAACTTTGGTTAAATGATTTTAAGTCAGATAAGACTGTAAAAGGAAATATGAAATGTTCTCAAAATACCTGTAAATGTGAAAAAGACTTAATAGTAAATCAGTCATTGTTTATTTCACAGAAGCAAATGCATCTTGGAATAAAGTGTAAAGTATATGGAATAAAAGGATAAAGAGCACGTGTGTTGGGAGAAAAGGTGCTGTCACAGGTTGGTCCCTGCATGCTGCTGCAGTCATGAAGGCTGGGGGAGGTGGCAGTACCCCGAGTCCTGGATGCTGCCTACTGGAGGCCAGGAGACGATGGGTCCTGCTACGTAGTCTGGAGGGTTAACCCTGGTCCTGGGCTCACGGAGGCCGGACTGGCTGCCGGACTCAACGGGCCACGTGGTGGTATCCGGGCAGGTTTTTTCCTGCTCGGCGCCGTCGTACCACGCTGGGCTTGGGGTGTCGTTGCTGAGAAATGTGAGATCCTGTGTGGACTTGGAGACTCTGTGGCTGGGAAGACACACGTATCCTGCGCTGTAGAGAGAGCAGGGGACGTGGGGGGGGCGATGGAGACACATCTGGGACGGTTTCGTTGTCTTTCTCTTCCTGCTGCACGTTTGATGATCCGGATGTTGGTGCTGATACCTGTGGATAAAAACAACATGTCATTCTGATGAGAACAGTCACTCTGTTCAAGAGTTAGATGATTCATCTTCTGGTTAAAAGGTGATGTTTCTTGTTAAAAATGTGAAAAACTTTGAAGAGAATACAAACTTTCTGCTGCCTTTTATAGACAGGCTTTTCCTTTTCCACTTTTTCAGATTTATGCTGCTTTAATCTCTATCTGGTCAACATGTTTTTTTTTTTTAATAAATATTTTTATTAACATTTTTGCAAAATGCAGAACAAACAAAACTGCTCAGACACGATAATAATAATAAAAAAAACAAAAACAAAACAGCAGAGTGTGGGCATATAGCTACAATAAATAAAAATAAAAATAAATAACAGTGGGCATAAATCTCATCCTGGTTTGTCCCTTTCAGTCTTCAAATGAAAACTAATATAGCGCAATTAAATGTAACAAGGCTACAAGGTGTTTGTTGAATAGTGAGCCTGTATAACAGTCACAAAGACAGGCTAAGCTGATCTGGGAAATCCACGCAGCAAGGAGGATGACAGGGTGGGCCCAATATGCTGCAAATAAGGGTCCCAAACCTTATAAAAAATATCCATTTCAGAGTGAAGAATGCATGTGATATATTCACTAGGAATGCAGTCCATAATAATGTTGTGCCATGACTTTTTTGTTGGGACAACATCCTTGATCCAGAAGAGCAGAATGTTCTTTCTGGCAGCAAAGGTCAGTATATTGAAAAGTCTCCTGTGATTCCTGTCAGTGATCTGACCATCAGAGAGGCCAAGTATAAGGCACATAGGGTCCATCCGTATTGAGACACCAAGAATAGCAGACAGTTCATTCACAATACCAGACCAGTACCTTTGTAACTTCACACATGACCAGAAGCAGTGAACATAATTACCAGTCTCAGAGCCACATTTCCAGCAAAGCGGGGAGATATTAGCATCCATTTTGTTCTTGACAACAGGTGTAATATGCGTGCGATGTACAATTCTAAACTGTATGGATTTGGTTCGGTTACACACAGATATGTTCCTAGCCTGAGACCAGACTTCCTGCCAGCCAGCATCATCTATTACAATGCCCAAATCTTTCTCCCAAGCTTGCTTGGTGGTTTGAGAGGTATGAGGAGAATTGGAATTTAGGGCTCTATAAAAAACAGAGATGCATTTCTTGCCAATTTGTAGAGACAGGGCTTTTTCTACACATGAAGTGGTGTTATTAGTCAATAGGGTGGTATCTTTAACTATGAAGTTTCTAATTTGTAAATATCTGTAAAAATCACCTTGGTTAAATAAGCCAAATTGTTGTTGCAACTGCTGAAAGGATAATAAAATCTGGCCGTTAAATAGATCACCCAATTTCTTTAGGCCTTGGTTGTCCCAAACTTTAAAGCCCTGGTCCTCACAGCCCGGCAGGAAGTCTGGGTTATCAAGAATGGGAGTGAGAGGAGATGATAACTGAGCCCGGCCTTCTATAGAGCGAATGGATCTCCAGGCTCTGATGGTACTGAGAGTAATAGGGTTAGTGCAGAGGTTTTTAACAGTTTCAGGGTTATTCAAAAACAACAGATTCAACAGGGGACATTTCGACTGAGAGGATTCAATATCATGCCAAATTGAGGATGGATCACATCTGTGCCAGCTTACAATCACCCGCAGGTGTGATGACAGTTGGTAAAATCTAAGATTGGGTAAATCTAGACCTCCATCACAGCCTGCCATTTGAAGTTTTGTCATCTTCAAGCGGGGCTTTCTTTTGCTCCAGATGAAGGAGCTAAGCCAGCCTTCAAGCACCTTAATAACCTTATTTGATAACAAAAGGGGGATCATTCGCAGTGGGTATAGCAGTCTGGGCAGGATGTTCATTTTAATAAGAGCAACCCTACCCAACCAGGAAAGAGGGAGAGGGGCCCAGCGGTCTAAATCCGTCCTTATAGCATCCAAGAGGGGCGGGAAGTTGGACTTAAACATCTGACCAAGAGTGGGTGTTACATGCACTCCTAAGTAGATAAAACCGGTGGGAGACCAGCGGAACGGGAACGGCTCAGCCATACTAGGAACACATGTTAATGACCCCAGGGGCATAGCCTCAGATTTTGCAAAGTTAATTTTATATCCCGAAAAGACACCGAATGATGAGATGACCTTAATCAGGCAGGGAACAGAAGTTTGGGGGCGTGATAAGTGTATTAAAATGTCATCCGCGTATAAGGTAATTTTGTGTTCCTTTTCACCAATGAGGATACCAGAAATTAGAGTGTTCTGCCTTACTGCTTGGGCCAGTGGCTCTATAGCAATATCAAAGAGCAGGGGGCTGAGGGGGTCGCCCTGCCTATTCCCACGGTGGAGGGGAAAGTTGTCGGATCTCAGCCCGTTAGTTAGAACCGCAGCCATTGGAGTGTTATACAGAACCCTGATCCAGTTCACAAAATTATTGCCTAGGCCAAATTCCTCCAGAGTGTAAAACAAGTACGACCACTCGACCCGGTCGAATGCCTTCTCGGCGTCGAGAGACAGCACAAGGGCCGGGTCTTCTGAGCTCTGGGTTAGCTGGATAATGTTAAGGAGCCTCCTTACATTATCACAGGAGTTCCGACCCTTAACAAAACCGGTTTGGTCCTCCTTGATAATATGGGGCAGCACCTTCTCTAGGCGTAGGGCCAAGATTTTGGAGAGCAGTTTTTGGTCAGAGTTAAGTAGGGCTATCGGTCTATAAGAGGCGCAGTTATATGGGCATTTTCCTTTTTTAAGGATAAGAGAAATATTGGCCTCCCTAAGGGATTGAGGTAGGATCCCATTTTCAAATGAATGATTGAGCATAGATAGCAGAGGGTCTAAAAGAATATGAGTAAACTCCTTGTAAAACTCACAGCCAAATCCGTCCGGCCCCGGGGCTTTGCTAGATGGCAGAGATTTCAAAGCAAGAAGCGCTTCCTCTCTAGTTATTGGGGCATTTAGTTGTAATTTCTGATCCTCCGTAGCTTTGGGAAGATTCAAATCTGAAAAAAACTGACGCATAAGGGTCAGGGCGTTGTCAGGCTGCTCAGAGCAATATAGATTGGAATAAAATGACGTAAAATGTTTATTAATGGTTCTGGTGTCGAATGATCTAACACCATTAGAATCTGTAATAGCAACTATATTTTGAGAATTTGCCCTCTTCCTGACAAGATTAGCAAGATATCTTCCAGGTTTATCCCCAAACTCATATAATTTCTGCCTGGCAAATTTAAGGGACTGTTCAGAGTCCTGAATCAGAAAAGTATTCAATGCAGCACGTGCAGATAAAAGTTCCTTAAGCAGATCTGGACTTGGACTAGATATGTGACTTTTCTCCAATTCAGCTAGTCGAGACTCAAGGAGTTTACGCTGTTCATTCTTCCCACGTCTCTTGGACACAACAAAAGACATGATCAGTCCCCGGGAATATATTTTACACGTCTCCCAGAGGACAGAGGGATTATCTGTGGATGATGAGTTGATGGAATAAAATATCTTAAATTCTGAAGTAAAGTAGGAAATAAATGAGTTGTCTTTGAGAAGATAAGGTTGAAATCTCCACCTCCGTGAGAATGCCCTGTCCTCAGTGAGGGAGTATACCAAATAAAGGGGGGCATGGTCTGATAATACAATGTTGCCTATAGAGCATGATAAAGCAAGAGACATTTTTGAGGAGGGGATGAAAATTAAATCAATTCTGGTATAGCACTTATGTGGGGCCGAAAAAAAAGTGAACTCTGAATCAGTAGGGTGGAGCTGCCTCCACACATCAGAATATTCAATGTCATAACATATATTAGTAAGCACCCTCGCTTGCTTAGATGGGGGAGAGATGTCAGATGGAAGTTTATCGAGAGAGGGATTAAGGTGACAATTGAAATCCCCTGCAACAAAAGAGTCCCCAGAGGCTCTTTCCATAAATGCTGCAAAAGCCTTGGAGAGAAAATCAGGTGAATAGCCTGGGGGACAATATAGATTCATAAATGTTACCTCTTTTCCCGCAAGTATTCCTTTAACAATTACATATCGGCCCTGGCTGTCTTTAACACAATCAAGAGACCTAAATGCCAGCTTTTTACTAAACAGAATGGCGACACCCCTACTAAAGGATGAATATGATGTAGCAAAAACCTGCTCCACCCAGCTCCTTTGCAATTTAACATTATCCTTGTCCTCCAGGTGAGTCTCCTGGAGGAACGCAATAGAGACGTCTTCCTTTTTCAAAAATGATAATACTGCTGACCTCTTGGCAGGTTTTTGAAGGCCTCGGATATTCCAAGAACAAATCTTAATATTATTTAAATCAGACATGGCCATAAACATTATTCGCCATAAGGGCAGGATAAAAGCCGGTTACACCTATGCCCCTCTTGTACGCATCCCATAACCCAGATTGTAAAATACGTAGGACAGTTAGATTTAGAAAGAATGGAAAATGCCACACTGATGCCCAACTTAAATCTTATACACATCATGTCTTGAGCTAAACACATAAAACACATTGAACAAGCATAAAAAATGTAGAACAAAGAAAAATAAAAATAAATTGAGGGTCTTTCCCTAAATAAACAGGGACTATTCACCATACAAGCACCTTTCAAACTCCCCGAGAGCGAACTGACGGCTTATGATAAATAGCGTGCCAACAAAACTGAAAGAGTCCTCCCTGTGGGAGTAATGAAATAAGGTGGAAATGAAATAGTCACGTTACGAGCAGCCGTGCCACTCGGTTAGGAAATGTTCAAGATGTCCAAACTATTCAAGAATGGATTAGGGTGTCCGGAAAACGGAGCATGTCTTACCAGCACGAGTGGGGGAAAACAAACTGCGGCTGTTGCAGATAAAGTGTCCCGAACTAGACAGACGGAGCCCCGTGCTCCGAAAAATCTTCATCCAGGCAGTGAATCAATGAAAGCGCATACCTCCTCCGGGGTGGAAAACCTCCTTTTGGCTCCTCCGTGAGTCACCTGTAGAGTAGCCGGGAACAGCATAGCGTACGGCACCCCTCGCTCCCGCAGCCGCTGTTTCACCGCATCGTATGCTTTGCGTTTCTTCATCACCGTCGCGGAGAAATCGCTGTAGAAAGAGACCCTGGCACCGTTGTAGATTAAGCCACCGTCCTGGCTAGCCCGGCGCGCCGCCTCCATAACCCTCTGTTTATCTCTGAACGTGTGGAAGCGTAGCAGCAGCGACCTGGGGCTCCTATTCGGGCTCGGCTTCGGTGCCCGAGTACGATGCGCTCTCTCTAGCTTTATGCGGCCGGCCTTGGTAGTCATCTTTAGGACGCGGGGTAGCCATGACTCGAAAAACTCCACCGGCTGCCCAGTCTCCGTATCTTCAGCCAAGCCCACGACCCGAATGTTCAGGCGCCTGCTGTAGTTCTCGGCCATGTCCAAACTCTCTGTGAGGGCGCTGACCTGCTTTTCCAGTTCCACAATCCTCGGGTCTTGTGCTGCGGCGGAGTTTTCAACTGCTAACAGTCTGGCTTCTGCTTCATCTAGCCGCTTGCTAGCGGCCTGGAGCTCCGTAGCATGCCTGTGGACGGTCTCGCTCAGAGGGCTGAGTTTTTCATCAATGACTTTAATAATGTTGGAAGTCATTATGCTCAGAGCTTTAGCAAGGGCAGGGTCGAGCCCAGCCGCAGTTTCATCCTCGACCTGGTCGCCATCTTGTGTCTCGTCGCCGGGCTCGGACGGGACATCTTTTTTGTCTTTGTTCCCTCTAGTTCTTCCCATTTTGTCGAAAGACTGTGGCCAAAAATTTTCCAAGGACATAGCCTGTAATGTTCATAACAAGAATGGCATAAAGCACCCGGTTGTTGTCAGGATAAAAGAAAATTAGCACCAAGTGGCACGGAGCTCAGGCAAACGCGTCTGCTCAGCTCACCGCCATCACGTGACCCCCCTGGTCAACATGTTTTTAAGTTATAAGACTTATGTGAACAAACCTGTGGCAGTGCAAACTCAACTAGAGAACACCCAAGCGCTGCAAATATACTGCAGATTTTATCCACTAGGTGGCAGCATTTGAATGACGACGTGCTGAACCTAACAAGAAATTCAAGGCTATGTTTGGCAAAGAAAGGAATAACACTGATGGCGAGACGAGTGGTGATCCTGTCTGCTTTGTCTCGAGTCACTGGAGGAAGCTACTGGTGGGGAAGACTGGGAAGACACAGGTCTGCAAGTCACAGCAGAGAAAGGTGCATGTCTGCAAAGCTGTGGAGGAATGTGACTTCTGACCCCTCATCCTGTATCCCCCGGCAGTCAGGTAGCCCCTATTTCTATTTTTTTCTTATTGTTCTGTACTCTTTATATGTATATTTTCTTTTGTACTCTGTGTTCATGCCCATTTTTGTTTATCCAAGTAACGCAAGTGACTTTTTTCACCCAGTTTACTTCTTTCCCTCTCAGGTCAGTCGGTTATCTGGAGCTAAAACACATCACTTCTACAACAACGTAGTCAGCTGAAGGTTTTGAAGCCATTTCCTTATAGCTGCATTATTCCAGAAATTTGGGACTAAATTGATTTAAACCAAAGTCCAAAATGTTCCCAGGATGAGAGAAGCCAAAAAAAAAAAAAAGAGGAAAACGCAGCAACATCAGTGAGCCAGTGTGTATCATTCATATGAGAAGTCAGAACTGGTAATACCATGAACCTGAACGTTCACTGAAGCACATCCATCCATCTTTTTAAGGTGGGAAACTAAAGCAGAGCTGAACATGGAAAACCAGCTCCTTCCTGACGAGCTGCTGTTAAAGATACGTTTGACCAACAATCAAGATGTAAATATGATGAAATGAAACAGGCTTATTGTCTGACTTTCAATCAACACCAACGTTTAAAGAAATGCTGCAAAGGTTTATTTGACCGTGTGAATTACTGAAAAATAAATGACTGACTCCTTATACTCTCTTTGAAATGTGTAATATTTATTTAAATGCCATTTTTAATGTAATTTAATCTTGTCTCATGTTTCAGATATTTCTACATTACTTTAGCATATTTCAGTTCAAGTGTTTCATATTGTTGAGAATTAAAAGCTTATTGATTTTATTTCAAGAAAAAAAAATAGATTAGTATGCTTAATGATCAGAATCCGTGGTGTGATCTTTAAAAAGTGTCCACAATAATGTTGTTTATTGTGATATTTTATTAAATGATATAATCATCAAAATTTGTCATGGTAACAGGCCTAATATAGTTTTCTCTCTGTTTCTCACTCATTTGCTCAAGTAGCAGTTCTTGAGGTGGGTTTTTAGGGGGGTTATTAACTACCAGGTGGGACTTTAATGGCAGTCTGGCAAACAACCACATGTAAAACACACTTTTACTGTGATTTTAGTCTTAAATGTCTCCGTTAAAGGGAGATCGATCATGTAATCTAATCCAAAAGACAGTTAATATATTCTTCCTGATGGCAGGACTTCAAGATTTCAGCCCAGAATCTCTTGTGACGTTCGGTACGTCGATATTCTTCCTTGTTTTGTCTGAACCCTCGTAGCCAATCATGGCTTTGGAATCACATAGACGCTTTCAGAAAAGTACGTTTATGTATTTCCCAAAGCCCCTAATGCAGCGGTAATGAATGATTACAACCGCTGCTGCCACCCAGTGGATACAGTTTTCACCGTACTCAAGTTTCACCAACTGGTTTAGTTGAATTTACCACTGATTTTCTCTTGTTTTTTGTGATTTATACGCAGCAGTTGGAGAACTGACGTACGACCCCAGTGGCAGACAGCTGTGAGTCTGACCTGACAGAGGATGTATGGTCCACTGAAGCTCAGAGATGACGTGTCACAGCCGTTCAATCTGGTCAGCAGGCGGGGAAGGGTTGTCACAGCTACAGCATTCCCTGTCTTGATCCGGACGCCGTTTTTTCAGTGTCCTTGGATGACCAGAGTAGAGCATCTGAGGAGCTGCAGGGAGAAACAGGAATGTATCCATCCAAGTCAATCAAACTGTCATCAATACCATCCCAGCTTTAAACAGGCTCCAGGGGATTACGCTATCCCCCCAGTGACTTTAATATCTTCTACAGCTTTTGTAAAATCTCAGGTTTCATGTCATTTCTGACTCCTGTCTGAGGTCACAGTGGGTTAGACAGCTGACTTCACACACATCACATGACATGCTCTAGAGCTTTTTCAACTTTTTTTTTTTTTTTTAGCTCTTTTTACTCTCACAATGTTTATTTAAATAACTGCAAAGTATATATCAAGACACAGAAAGCTTCGTCCACAGCCACAGGATCACCTTCCTCTCACAAACTTCAGAACATCCAGGCAGATTTTCTGAAAGTCATCACTGAATTGTTGAGTATTTTTGCCATCCCCATGTCCACATTTTTAACATTAAGAAAATAAGAGAAATGAAATAAATCTTACTTTATAGTGCGCTGCGTGGTGTTTGCCATGTTGCAGCGCTGCCTAAATATATATGGAGTCATCAACTCAAAGTATCCCACAGTGGTGCAAACCTTTAAAAATAACTCTGTTGACTTCAGCTTCTCAGCTGCAGTACTTCAGCTAAGATGATTCTTCCGCAAAATAAGCAAAACACATTAACCCCAAAGTCTTCACACTGCATTTTACAGGATATTTTTTTCTAGTTTCCCTTTCACTTCTCGCTAGAGTGTGAAGACTGAGCTCCACTGCTACAGGAGAGTCTACCCTGAATTATTATCGCATTAAATGTAAGAAACATAGTCAGGTATTTCTTGAAAAGTTCTTTTTTTTAATCTTATGAAGTTTTTATGTATGTAGATGTGTGATATGTGAGAAATATTACCATGTAGACATGCTGTCAAGGTTCTGCACCGTGCATATGTACGTCTTCTCACTCTGCATGTGGGTTTGGCAGGTGGCTGACTGCATCACAGCAAGAAATAATGCAACAATGAAACACACCTCGCAAGAAGTCAAGAGTCACGTCGGTCATTTTTTGAAAATCATTTTCGTCTTACCTTGATGTCAGACAGAATCTTGCTTTTACCTGGAGAGGGAACTGAGTCCACCCACAGAATTACTTTCCTAATAATCATAAATATATACACAGATGTTATTTCAAATGAAAAATACAAACTTAAAAACATCATATCCCATTCTAAACTCGTTCATATAGATGAGTAAAGTACCTTTGACAGGCTGGAATGGTGCAGTACAGTGTCAGGAAGACTGTGGCTACAATCACACTGATCAGGATATAAATCAGGGTGGAGATGGACCAAGAGGCTGTCAGGAGACACACACCGGAATAAACAGGTGGAACCAAGCTGATTGTTACACTGGTGCTCATCAAAATAATATTTTTATGCCGTTTTGGGCTGATAAGGTTTGACATAATCCATACTGAGGATGTGCTAATACTGTAAACCAGTGAGTCCCAAAGCCCCCTGGTGGGCCGTTGTGGTACTGCAGGTGGGCCGTGAGAAGTCATTAAAATTAAACAAATATGTTTTAAGTCCTCAATCTTTTTTAAATATGTTTTTAATCACTGTAAAATATTCATGACATGATTAAAGATAACATTAAAAGTAATAAAACAAACCAGTTAAGTGTTATTCTACTGTCAATCTTAACCTAAACAAGTGTCACCTTATTTGTTGACCCCTCACATTAATATCGTAACGTAGCTTCTAGTCGTGTATGTTGATCACAGGCTGCAGAGATTTTTCACATTTCAAATTGGGCCTTGGTGTTCTGAAGTTTGCACCTTCATTTGAGGTCCACGTCACAGGATCAGTCCATTCGGAGGGGATTCCTTCGTAGCCTGAGCCGTCTCCAGGGATGAGCAGCGACCTGACTTTGACCTGGTATTTCTGGAGCGGGGTGAGGGACCTTCCCAGGATGGTCATGACTGTGGACTCTGAAATGTTCAGCAGCACAGCAGAACCCTGATGAAGAAACACATGAACACCATTTTGGGTAACTGGGTTCGTTAGTTCTGCATTGAAAGGATTGTGAGGATCCTGAAAGCAGAGACTATTAAAGTTGTTATTCTGCAACCTATGACACCAACTGACCTGGACTCCATGAAAAAAACCCACAAAAACAGCTGAGCATTTGAAACCTAACCACCTACAGCTTTATGATAATGAGTCACACATCAACAATGATGAACTCAGCTCACAGAGATACAGTAAACAGGCTTAAACAGGTAAAACTTAACCTCCACGCCCATAAGGGGACCTGTATTAGCAAAAGTTCCTCTGTGTTGCTTTAATTATCAGATCTTATACACAATCACTGAACATTGTCAGCTGGCTGCCTTGGATTTGATACTTTTAAACTCATTCAAAGTGCATCCACCCTGCTCCAAAATGTGGATTTTAATGTTCACTAATCTGATCAGAAGTAGTGCATCTGGGTCAGTAACGTGCAGTTTGTTTTGTATCATAGCAGCATTATTCAGTCTCTTTCATTTCATCATTTTTGTCCCTCTGTTCTGTCTCTCCTATGCTCAACCAAATTTGGACAATTTAGACAAACTTCTTAGCCAAGCTGAACCCAAACTAATTGTGCATCATCTGGTTCAGACAACAGGGTAGCGTTCCTCAGAAAATGGTCTTCTCATCCCAACATGGACTCCAATGAAGTGGTTTTATAGCACAAGTAATTTGGATAACAAACAGCAGACACCATCCACACTCCAAATCTGATTAGCATCATTTACCTTTAATTTACTTATAAATCACAACATCAGCTGATGTGCAGTTTAACAGCACACATCTAAAGGTTCATTACCTGATCCTCTGTCCTGTAATACCAGACCTGATACCACAGACTGAGTCCTGAAGGTGGAGGAGTCCATTCCACAATCCAGTTACTGTCCTTTTCCTTCACTCTTACTTGCTGTGGAGAGCTGGGACGGACTGTGAAATCATAGATTTGTCTTATTATATGAGCAATTATAACCCCCTCCCCCTCACATTCCCCCCTTTTTAAAATCCTGCATGAATGTTTCCTCATACCATCTCTCATGCTGTATGCTCTGCAGTCCAAGTTCTACACTGCATGTAGTAGCAACATTTCACGTTAATGTAAAATCAGCAGTGGTGGATGGTGAAACGTCACGTTTCCTTCAATAAGCTGTTTAAAATGAACCAAAGCATGTTCTGCTGCTTCAACAATTATATTCCTCTGATCTGGTCGCTGCATGCATCATGTGTAATGTGATGTGAAGAAAAACTATTCACATTTTGACAAGAAGAAGAAAACATTCAACTTGAGACTGACACATCTGAGTGAGTGTAAGGGTTAAGAAATGTGTCATTTCAGTATTTAACAGCTGGTCATGTGGCGGTGCCTAAATGTCACCAGGTTACTGTGACTGTTCACAGAAATTCCCAGGCTCGTCTCAAAATAGATGCAGTACCACCTTTAGAGCACTAGATGGAGCTGTTTGACTGCAGTCTCCTTCAGTTTTATCAGTCCAGTACATATTAATGGTTCCTGCAGCCCACAAATTTGTAACTGAGCTTACCAGCCACACAGTTGTCTAGACAAAAATAAAAAAGACACTAGACAGAGAAGACTTTGAGTAATGTCTGTTATTTACAACTCTACAATATCGTGTAGAATGACTGGAAGCTTTGCACAGCAAACCCAGCTGGTATTATGGTTAGAGCCGCGTACACACCCACACAACACCTGCTGGTTCTTCTTCTACAAAAGAAGAAACCATGAAGGAAGTCCCAGTCCCAGCTCATAACCAAAGCTGCCTCCTCAGTGTCGTCATCTCTAACTCTGGTGCTTCTGTCTACTCACTGTGTTGGTGAGCTTTAAACGTCTTGGTGTTGTGTGTGGGCAGAAGGTCCACCTGCAGATTTTCATGGTCTGGGATGGTCAGCGAGCAGCTGTACCGCACTACTGTCCCACTGAGCTCAGAGCTTACTCTCGGGTTCAAGCAGCATCTTTCAGACCTAAAAGAAGTGATGGTTAAAACAGCGACTGACGGGTAACTGGGTGGCTAAATCGCTCAGCACCAGAACCGAGGCGTCATCAGCGTCAGACACAACTTACGGTGCTTCGTGACTGAATCGACAGGCCAGCTGGTAGGTGATGGTGTCAGCCAGCTCCCTGCTCACCTCCCAGCTACATGACACTTCCCTCTCTCCAACCAGTACACAGTGCAAACTGGGAATCTGCCCAGAGTCTGGAACCAAAGGGAGAGAAAGAGAAAGCTCCAGACCTCTGGTTTCATTTTTACACGGAAAGTCCAGCTTCCTAGTCAGAAGTTTCAACAAGAGTTAGTATCAGCAGTGAATCAGTATTACTGACGTAAAGGGAACACACCATTATCTGTGTGGACCATTAAACTGGACCAGTGCAGGAGATAAGAATCAACAGAAACCAATAAAACAACACAGGCATTTTTTCTTTTTTTAAAAATCAGGTGTAACCTTTATTCTTTGACTTACCATCTTTTGTCTTCCAGCTCACCACTGGACTCCAGTGGCTCCACTGGCCCACGCTGGCCCGGGCCCTCACCCGGGCTTCATACGTCCGGCCTGGAAGCAACAACTGGCGCTCAAGTTTCATACTGGTGTCTGTGCCGTTCTCAGTCTGCAGAGAAGATGAAGTGTCGGCGTGTAATTAAACATCAGGAAAAGTGAAGCGTGACATTTTTCATCACTTATTTCACCCTCTGTTTCCTCAGACAGTAGGGACAGTAAACTGATCTGAATCCTCCTGGTTACTGTGAAACATATTGCTTCATGCTTACGGTCCAGCTGTCCTGCGTCTGCGTCCTGTAACTGAGCTGATACGTGAGGTTCTGGCTCAGTGAGGAGGACCGAGGGTAAGGGCCGGACCACTGCAGCCTTCGGCCTCCGTCGCTCATCTCATACGTGGACAGATTGACGGGTGGACGCGCCCTCGCTGCACAGCACACAAGCAACAGCTTTAACCTGCCGTCAGAACCAGTGACGCGACATCGGTGATGGACAGGTGAACTCACAGTGCTGGAGCAGGTCCATGGAGGCGCGTGGGACGGATGAGCAGAGGCTCAGCGTGCTGTTGCTGAGGAAGAAGACAGTGTGGCTGACGCCGATGGCGAACAGAGTAGTCTGATATCTGCAGTGGACGGTCCCGGGCTCGGCTGCGCTCGCTGCTTCAGAGGACTCGCACAACTCACTGAGAGGACAGAAAACCAGAGCAGTTGACCTGAGAGCCGTCTACAAAGGGACACATTCACCTTTGGGTCTGGTTACCTGCTGCTCTTCGTCTTGAACCGCAGCTGCAGCGTTGCATTTCTGTGTTGCTTCCACTTGCAGTGGACGTGGGATTTATAATCATTATAGCACTTTAAGGATTCCAGCAAAGACGACGCTGCACAGACAGAGAGACATTTCCTTTTAGCTTCTGATCATCTACGTATGGGACATCAGAGCCTTTGGTTGTTTGATCCCTGTACAAACAGATTGGGAGCTTGGTTCATATTTCCGTAACCATTCCTGGTGTCGGACTTCACCACAGCAGCCCTTTGTCACCAAATCTATTCAGATTTAAGTCAAAGTGGCAACCTGCACAAGGTAGATCACAGCTGCAACTAGACAGTGGGAATAAAGGCCTTAAATAGATGATCAACTTCAGTGATTGGTGGAAGAAGATGAATGGTCCAGTGACTCTGCATCCAGGAACCATGTAGGTGAAAGAAGGCAGGCAGCAGAGCCAGTGAGTCAGCAGCTGCAGAGACCACTAGAAAACAAATAAGTTGTGGACTGCAGCATCGGACTGAACTGTTTCCACAGTTATTCTGGAGAAGATGGCCCCTTCACCTCATCTGCTGCGTTTCACAATCCAACCTGAGCCCATTATATTTCCTTTCCAGCAGAACTAATCATTTTGGTGTTTCTTCACATTCAAGCACATATTCAGTGTTTAGTATTCCACCTTCAGAAAAGGAAAATCCTAATGCAGGAACTTCAAACAGACCATTTTCTGTGCAATCACTAGAGCATTTATCGAAGGTTGACAGTGGAGGAAGGGAATATTACATTTCTTATGAACAAATAATTTGCCAAGTTCCTCTGCATTTCAAAAAACTTATCATCTTTGCTCGATTTCAATTTTGTAAATTATTTTGTGCTGAATAATAAATAAGCCTGGAACATGCAATTATTAACGTAAATTCTTCTTTGCAGCTGCACCTTTCTCGTAGATTTCTACAATAAACCAATATCCCATTCCCAAACACCCATCCAGACTTTTCTCCTTTTCCTGTTTTTCCAAACAAGTTACTGTAGCCATGTTTTACACCTGGTTGAGCCAAGAGTTACATTTCTGATAGCACACTAGTGATGCAGTTGTCGACTTAATCGTCTAGATGAATTAATCCATTTGGAACCAGAAGAAGAGCGATAAGAGATGGGGGAAGTAATGGCTTGGCAGACGACCCAGCAGATGGAGAGATGGCATGAAATACACATTTGTCACACAGAGCCTGAAACTTCAAAAACATTGGACAACATTTGCTTGCAAATGCACGTAAATGTATATTACAATAATATAATGTCTTTGTATTATCATGAGGTTGATGTATGAACATAAACGTGGAAGGTCTCCATTTAAATTAATTGTTTTTAGCTGCATTGTGACCTTATTGTAAAAATACTGTTATTTTCTCAACCTAACCACTGGGTTAGGGTAAGTGGTTGGGTACTTTCATTGGGTTAATTTAACCACTGCTGCAGGCGTCGGGGGGGGGGGGCTGGGGGGACAGTACTCCCCTGGCCCGGGCCCAGGTGGGCCCAGCGAAAGACAAAGAAACAGGCCTCTACTCAGGCGCCTTGCGCAATATTGGATACAACAACTTCTGCAACAAATACATACGCTACGTATGAGGTTATATATAGGTTGCCCCAGCCAGAATGAGTCATGGTTGGTCAAAAAATTTAAGACCGACTTTGGTCATGTAGGTTTCTACACAGTGAATTAAATGTTGTGCTGCATGGCTGGCTTCATGTCACTCTCACAGTTAACTTTACAGTGTGCAAATTTACAAGTGGATCGCCGGTAAGATCTCCAACTGTGTTTTGGGTGAAATCGTCATCAACAGCCGTCCATCAGCGTCATCATCAGTCACTCATCAACACAGTCTATGTGGTGCAGGGTAGGTGCATCACGGATTAATTAAATCATGAGTGACAGTTCATACAAGTGTAGTTTTCTGTCGTCAGAAGAAGTTTGGAGATCTCCTGGCGACGATCATGTGACTTTTCTTCTCTCGATCTCTTCCAGTCTGGATTCGCTGTGGCGTTCTGAATGTGTTAATGGAGTTCAGAAAAAAGCTGCTCAAGGCCGACCTTTAAATGCAAAAAGATATTTATTTACAAGGAAAAGTAGGCACAATAACAGACTCCTGCAGCAAGTCTGGGATCTCCTGAAAAATCTAATTAGGAAGAACAGGAAGAACAGGGAACGTACAGAAGAGAGAAAGCTTTATACCCATAGCCAGGTCTAAATTCAGACACTCTTGGAATCAATCAGAGCTTCTCCTGACAGTTCTCAACATGTTTTTCTCTTAGACAATAACCAGCTGGGATCTCTGATATAAGACAGGATATACAGTACTCCCTAACTGATCACAGATCTTCCAAATTTGTAAAGCCTGAGAACGTGTCCTTAAATGTATTCTCACACAGAGCAGAGAAACAAAACTCAGTGCACTCAACAGGCCCAACAGCAGGCCTTACAGCTGTTCAAGCGCTGTTGAAGAGTTGTAGTGGAACTTTATATAAAAAGGTAAATATCAGGTAAATATCATGTTGTTCAGACACTACACAAACATAAAATTGGAGCAACAAAACGCAGAGAAAAGGGAAAAAAAGAGAGCAGGAAAAGACTAAACTAACAAAGCTGGATACATATCCTCGTGGAGATGAACCTGACATTGTTGGCTGTGAGTCAAGCCCACCAGAACTGGCACCACGGTCAGGGTGCCAGATTCACAGGTACAATTTCTCACAATCACTGTCACTGAAAACAATATGTAAGTTAGTTGCAAACTGTTGTGGTTGTTATCAGAGTAGCCCGACTGCCTAACGTTATTATTATGGCCTAACGTTATTATTAGGGGCCAGGTAGCCTAATGTTTTTGTTGTTCTCATGGTTTGTTAGACTTCATGTCAGTTTTGTCGGGTTACTCTTGCAAAAAGGCTCGGGAAGACGGATGGAGCCAAATACAGGACCATTCTGGAAGAAAACCTGTTGGAGTCTGCAAAAGATCTGAGACTGGGACGGAGATTTAACTTCCAACAGGACAATGATCCAAAACATGAAGACGTATCCAGGTGTTAGAACGGCCAAGTCAAAGTCCAGACCTGAATCCAATCCAGAATCTGTGGAAAGAGCTGAAGACTGCTGTTCACTAACGCTCTCCATCCAACGTCACTTAGACCGTCGTGAGACAGGTTAGTTTTACCCTACTGATGATGTGTTGTTGCAATAGTAATCTGTTTTACAGGAAGAATGGGCAAGAATTTCAGTCTCTCCATGTGTTAAACGGATAGAGACAAACCCCAAGAGACTGGCAGCTGTAATTGCAGCAGAAGGTGGCGCTACAAAGTATTAAGGCAAGGGGGCCGAATAATATTGCACACCCCACTTTTCAGGTTTTTATTTTGTTAAAAAAAGTTTAGAATATCCAATAAAGTTTGTTCCACTTCACAATTATGTCCCACTTGTTGTTGATTTTTGACAAAAACAAGGCACTGTATTTCCTATAACTTAATTTGCCGTTGTTTTGAACAAAAATGATGGAGAAGTTGCAATTTATTTGTTTTTTTTCTTGTACAAATTGCCCTTTACTGAATTTAGTAGTTGCTAAATTAATCAGATTAATTGGCTTGACTGAGTTTACATGTTTTCACTTTTAACTTTACTTTATAACTTTACTTTCTAAAATTCACATTTAAATTGTTGGTCATCTTGTATATCAAGTTCACACCTGTGACATTCAGATGTTTTCCCGTCTTGGTCTCGGGATGCTGCGCGGTTGTTTTTCAAACGGATTCTCTCAACTGTAACCCTTTGAACCTGTGGGGTTTCCATGGAAACCCAGCTCTGTATCTGTTCAGCCTTTCTAACTGTGACCTGGACGCTGAGAAAGGACGCTGAGAAAAAGTGAACCTGCTTTACAAGAGAAACGGTAAGGACGCACCCCGAGACATCATTTGTAGCTGAAGCTGCTTTTAAAAACTGGGCAGATTAAAGTGGAGGGAGATGCATCAGTTTAAATGTAAATGTTCAATGTTCTCTGTGTAGCTGGAGGATCCGTGGCTTCTTCAAGCAGTCATGTGATCAAACTTCTTCTAGTTGCTGCCGTTAGAGCAGTTTTTGGGGTTTCCATGCACTTATTTTCTTTATCTGATTATCTCAGAGTTGATTGGTGGACAGAGGAGAAAGGAAAGAAACACCAGGAATATGGAATCAGAGGAAGAAGTAAGTCCTTTAAACTTGTCGCCACTGTGTCTGTTTTGAATCTGGAAGTTACTGAAGTACTCCACTTTGTAGCATGCTGGACCAGTCTAAACGAAGCATCGACTCAGAGTCTGAGTTTTATGCTCCTAAAATCTGGAACGGTCTTCCAGAAGATGTGAGACAGGCCTCAAGTCTGACAATGTTCAAATCCAGGCTGAAAACAGTTCTGTTTAGATGTGCATATGACAACTGAAAAGAATTTATCTTCACTCTTCATTTTAATTTAATTAGTTTTTCTTTTAAATCAATGTTTAATTTAATTTAATAATGATTATTTTTATGCTTGATTTTAATGATTCTATTCTATTATGAAAAAAAGGGAATCAGCTTTCAGAAAAAAC
>JAGFBZ010000826.1:352500-526785 GCA_018398805.1 Hirundichthys speculiger | reverse complement strand
ATTGCATCTAAGAAACACAAAATTTTTCTGGGAAGGATCCTCCCAGAACCCCCGTCCAACTTCAGGGTTGGCAGCCCTAGCGTGGAGCCATTGCGTCTTTCCGTAGCAGAACTGTGCCTCATTCGCGCCGATGTACGCGGGTCAGTCGTGGTGCTGGCTGGACGGGACGCGTGAACCTGTCTTCCTTACCGGTGGCTGACTAGCGCGTCGTCGGATGGGCCTCGTGGTTGCTATCTGGAAGCTGTGGCGGGCCAAGTAGGCTCAAAAGAGATGCTTTGAGTCATGTAGAGTAGATCCGAGCAGGTGTGCAGAAAGAGGACAAGAGGACGAGCATATTGCGCTCGTGGTATTTAAGGCTGCCGGGATGCGGTCCGCCTTCGTTGGGATTCCTGCTGTGAGATCGGGGTCCCCAGCCAGTGAGAGGCTGGGGGCATTTTCACTCTTGGTGTAACTGAAACCGCCAAGCATGCTGGGAATTTGAGTTTTCTCATTTCCTTTGTCTCAGAAAACCATGCGGTTTTCTAACACATGGCCTGTGGCCCAGCACAGGAGATCTCCAAACTTCTTCTGACAACAGAAAACTACTGGAAAAGTGTTGCTACTGTGATTCAGAAACATTACTAGTGACTTGGTTTTGGTACCAGGTCTCTGGATAAAAGGCTTATTTCCTCCACACTCATGTTGAAAAAGATATTATAAAGTGAATAAATGGAACGATGTTTCAAACGCAGATTTTATTGTCAGGTTCAGCCAACGTAAAACACTTTTAAAAGGAAGACAAGAGACGGTTGTTATATTTTACTTGCAAGGAGAACGGACAGAGAGTGCTCAGTTCCAGTCTCCAACCCGCTCTGAGTTACTTCCTCTTTTTATTCTCTTACTTATCTAAGTACACTTATCAGTACATAACTGTGCAGTGGTCAGTTCCTGGTTCCTCTCCTGTTCGCATGATAGAGATGCGCGGATGACGTATATTTTAACCCGCAACCGCTCTAAAATCTCTATCCGCCCGCTATCCATTGCAGGAACTTTTTTTTTCACCAATTTTCAAACCGAACCGACCCGCCATCCTTTTTAATATTGTAAAATATTTTTTCTTATTATTATTATTTGAGTGCTTCAACCGCAACCCGCCCGAATTTAATTAAAGTTTTTTTTGACGAGTCTCCGCCCGATATGCGGATTATCCGCTCGCCCGCGTTTCAACCGCGCATCCTATCGCATGATGACCTCACACTCTTTACACAGCATGTTATCCGATTACACAAGTCATTTATGGTGACACATACTTACCTTAACTTCTTTCAGTAGTTTCTTCACTAGGTGTGTAGAGTTTAATAGCAAATGTTGTGATAACTATATACATTATTCACATTTGTCACTTAACTCAAACAGCTGCTGGTTCATCATCTATTAATCCATTGTCCTGCAGCGTTTGGCAATGATCCTGTTGTTTGTACGGTCACTGGTGAATATTCACCATTTTGTGAAATTGAATATGATTTGCTCATTTGCACTGGGAATGTAGCATCAATACCTGCAAAGACATCCAAAAAGTGTTAAAAAATTTGATTTCTAGTCAGCTCAGTAAAGGCTTGGGGGTTTTCATAGTGGACTTACCAACTCTGGTCTGATGATCCTCCATCTGGTTTTTTGACCAGCAGCTCCCAGTAAGTTCGGTCTTCCACTTTTGCAGCCAGGCCGTTCACACTCTCCAAGTGTGGGCCGTAGTTTGGATCCTCTGAGTAGTGAACCTGCAGGATCACCAGAATCTTGAAGGACATCATTTTACAAGGACATTTGTGAACAGCAGTAAATCAGTGTGACCACGAGTGTTGCTTCTAGCCAGGTTCGAATTACACAGTGACCCTTGGGGGAGCCCTATTTTCAGTGCGCACCATGACTTTCCCATATGCACATCGCATATCACTATCAGATTGCCGCCATAACACATTCAGACTGTCTGTCAGCTCAGGAGCAATTCTGTCTTCCTGCTGCAGGACTTAATTTACTTTATAACAGAAAAAAAACCCAAAAAAGTTTATTTCTTATTCGGAAACAAGCATCGAAAAAGTAAACATTGCCCAAATCTAAGACCGATTAATATAAATTATTAATTAAAAAAAAAGGTCTAACATTTTCTTTCAAGTTTTGATTCTTCATCTTGGCCAAACTTTAGGCTATTTAGACTTCGGAATATTCTCCCCTTTTCTACCCTCCAAGTAATCCAATAGTACTACTTTTAACTTCGTCTAATATGATTTATTCACAATATCCATATTTAACACATAACTAGTTCGATAAACACATTTCAAAAGCGAATGTAGTTTTAACAGGAAAAAGTGCGTCTGTCCACATATTGGGCTGCAGCCATCAAAAATACTGAAACAGGTACTTCTGGCCAAAAGACATCCTCCTGTCTTTGGTTTATCACCACCTTTATGTCATAATTCATTAACCAAAGGAAGTGGCCCCAGAGACCTTTCCCCCATTTGAACATCAGGGCCTTTTTCTTCTATTTTCAGCTCCATTCCGCACAATCCTGACAAATACATATGGTATTGTCACAAAGGCAAACACAGTCCTGCCAAATTTAGATAATAGATCGATAGATAGATAGGAGATAGTGTAGATAATTTTATTTGTCTGTCTCTGTAAAATAAATCATTTTAAACAGTCATGAGCATTAAAACATAATTAAAAACCACAGTCAGCAATTGACTAAACTCATTCAACAACATTAAAGAGTTTGTTTATTAAGGGCATTATTTCAGCAACAACGCACACACACCCCCATCGCTATGCTGTGCTAAACAAGCTCCGATATTCATTCACTTTATTTGTATGCGTCTGTTACATGTCAGTTTCTCTCGGCGCTTTACTGAGACCTTATTTCAGTGATTTTCAATAAACAATACCAGCGTCTTAGTTTGGGAACATACATCATAAAAATACAGTCTGATAAATCGGACCAAAGCC
Source organism: Hirundichthys speculiger (assembly GCA_018398805.1). Classification (NCBI taxonomy): domain Eukaryota; kingdom Metazoa; phylum Chordata; class Actinopteri; order Beloniformes; family Exocoetidae; genus Hirundichthys; species Hirundichthys speculiger. Next base: position 523,806 of record JAGFBZ010000826.1, on the reverse strand, counting down.
AGACCCACTAGCTAAAGTAGTCGGTCCACTAGCTGAAGTAGTCGGTCCACCTGCACTGTTGTCAGTACTAACCATGGCTGTTGTCTTGGTTTACTTCAAAAATCCAAACTGTCCGAGACTTGGCTGTTTCCGTTTGGACAGTTTCAATATAATTTGAGGAAAGTCAAATATCATCCGCGTTCATTCCTTCAATTTCAAATACAGTATTGAATTGAATTCAGGAAAACGATCCTCATCTCACTTACAGTCATAGGCGGAAATCCCGGGGGGGGGGACACAGGGGACGTGTCCCCCCGTTCCATAAAGTTGTCCCCCCCATAAAATCATTGTAAGCACACAAAAACAATTGAGTAATAATATAGTCATGTTCAATAAAAGTACAACACAAGCGCTGCAAATTATAAACGTAAAAACCTTTTTTTTTTAAAATTGTTGAAACATTGTGACCCCCCCTATATCTCAAGTGGTTAGTCCCTCTGTTTCTAACGGCGGGGCTACCGGCAGCTCCGTGTGTCAGCAGCAAACGATCGTCTCGTACACATGGCAGACTGTAACTGAGTGATTATGAAAACCAGTAAGTCATTTATCACACCGCTTGTTTAACAGCTCAGGTTGTAACATGAAAGTGACTTTCTCTTGCTTGTCCAAAGTCAGCCCTCTCTCTTTTGTTTTTTAATCAGCACGCAGTAAGCAATAGCCTAGCTTATGATGGCTAACAGCTCAAACCAATGAAGAATAGTGGTGAGGGATAAGCGATAGGGAAAAGAGCGGGGACACTGTGGACAAGAGGAAAGGGGTAGAAATACAGAGGACAGGATTTTAAAAAACGTCTGTTTTGTTGAACTTTACTATCTTGCTCTCCAACCGTGGTTAAAAAAGCATAGGGGAAGGTGCCGCTTTATCTTCCAGGTTCAATTACCCGCGTAATTTTTCAGGTCCCCCCCCCAGAATTACTCTCTGAAATTTTACTGTTTATTGCCCCCCCCCCCCAAATGAAATGGTTTTCGCCCCTGCTTACAGTACTTTTGTACACTTTCTTTCTTGTTTTTTTTTTTTTTAAAGTAACATTTTGAATGCAGACTTTAATCTGTAAAAGAGTTGCCTACAATGCAACTAACCTTGGTAACGCTAATGCTTCCTCCCCCTCAACTTACAACAATGCAATAGAATTATATGGTTCCGTCTGCATGTCCCCCTGCAGACTAGAACCATGTCCCACGCAGACAAGACCATGTCCCCATGCAGACATGTCCCCATGAACTAGAACCATGTCCCATGCAGACAAGAACCGATGTCCCCATGACTAGAACCATGTCCGCATGCAGACTAGAACCATGTCCCATGCAATGCATGTGACTGTCCCCAGAACCTGTCCCATGCAGACAGAACCATGTCCCCATGCAGACTAGAACCACCATCCCCTGTCCCCATGCAAGAACCATGTCCCCATTCGACTAGAACCATGTCCCCATGCAGACAAGAACCATGTCCCCATGCAGACCCAGTCCCCATGCAGACTAGAACCATGTCCCCAACAGAAGACCATGTCCCCCAGACAAGAACCATGTCCCCATGCATAAAACCATGTCCCATGCAGACTAGAACCATGTCCCCATGCAGACAAGAACCATGTCCCATGCAGACAGAACCAGCCCATAGAACCATGTCCCCATGCAGACTAGAAACCATGTCCCCATGCAGACAAGAACCATGTTCCCATGCCACTAAAACCATGTCCCCATGCACCTGTCCCATGCACAGAACCATGTCCCCATGCAGACAAGACATGTCCACTGCAGATATAACCATGTCCCCATGCAGATAAGAACCATGTCCCCATGCAGACTAGAACCATGTCCCCATGCAGACAAGAACCATGTCCCCCATGCAGACAGACCATGTCCCCATGCAGACAGAACCATGTCCCATGCAGACAAGAACCATGTCCCCATGCAGACTAGAACCAGTCCCATGCAGACAAGAACCATGTCCCCTGCAGACAAGAACCATGTTCCCATGCAGATAAGAACATGTTCCCCAGCAGATAGACCATTCAGACATGTCCCCATGCAGACTAGAACCATGTCCCCATGCAGACAAGAACCATGTCCCATGCAGATAAGAACCATGTCCCATGCAGACAAGAACCATGTCCCCATGCAGACAACCTGTCCCCATGCAGATAAGAACCATGTCCCCATGCAGACTAGAACCATGTCCCCATGCAGACAAGAACCATGTCCCCATGCAACTAGAACCATGTCCCCCATGCCAGACAACCATGTTCCCATGCAGATAAGAACCTGTCCCCATGCAGACTAGAACCATGTCCCCATGCAGCAGAAATGTCCCCATGCAGACTAGAACCATGTCCCCATGCAGACAAGAACCATGTTCCCATGCAGATAAAACCATGTCCCATTCAGATAGACCATGTCCCCATGCAGACTAGACCATGTCCCCATGCAGACAAGAACCATGTCCCCATGCAGACCTGACCATGTCCCCATGCACCTGTCCCATCATGCAGAACAAACCATTTCCCCCAGATAAGAACCAGTCCCATGCGATAAGAACCATGTTCCCATGCAGACTAAACCATGTCCCCATGCTAGAAACCAAGAACCATGTTCCCATGCAGCTAAGAACCATGTCCCCATGCAGACAAGAACCATGTTCCCATGCAAGAACCATGTCCCCATGCAGACAAGAACCATGTCCCCATGCAGACTAGAACCATGTCCCCATGCAGACTAGAACCATGTCCCATGCAGACAAGAACCATGTCCCTGCACAGACCAGTCCCCATGCAGACTAGAACCATGTCCCCATGCAGATAAGAACCATGTCCCCCCATAACCATGTCCCATGCAGACAAGAACCATGTCCCCATGCAGACTAGAACCATGTCCCCATGCAGACTAGAACCATGTCCCCATGCAGACTAGAACCATGTCCCCATGCCTGCCAATTGGAAGGAGACACATTCTGAACTTTCTGTCTGTTTCAGGTGGTGACACATAAAGGAAAAAGGCAAGTTGGTTCCATCACATCGGCTGAGAAAGGGGAACTGGTAACTCTGGTCTGTGCTGTTAATGCTGCTGGTGACGCTGCACCTCCAATGTTGGTCTTTCCCAGAGTAAAGTTCAAAGACTGCTTCATGATCAATGCACCTCCAGGAGCAAAAGGTACCTCCACCAGAACAGGATGGATGAATGAAGATAGCTGGGCCGAGTTCCTTGGCCACCTGATAAACCACACTTACTGTTCACCTGACCCCCCCATGCTTCTCATCATGGACAATCTTAAAGCTCACATATCACTCAGGGCAGTAGAACTCGCCAGGAGCAATGGTATCATTATGGTCCACTCTCCCACCTCACACATCCCATCATGCAGCCTCTGGATGTGGCCGTGTACGGTCCGTTCAAAGCCCAATACAGCCGAGCTCTAGATGGGTGGATGAGATCGAATCCTGGCAAAACAGTCACCATCTACCAGGTTGCAGGACTTGTGAGTGAAGTCATCACACAACCGTGACACCACAAAACGTGACTTCTGGGTTTAGGTCCACTGGGATGTTCCCAGACAATCGTGACATTTTCCCGGATGAAGCGTTTGCACCATCCATTCTGTCAGACCGGCCAAACCCTGAAGTAAATTAAATCAATTCAAATATACTTTATTGATCCCCCGAGGGGGAAATTCAAGTTTCAAGTACACCAGATGCTGCAGTCTGATGTACTTGAGGAGCTGCTGGTGTCCAGCAATCCTTCTTCATGTCCCGGTCCTGTTGTCCGAGTGCTAACTCCCGTTAACAGCCGTTAAAACCTGTTAACAGCTGTTAGAACCAGTATATCTCCACAATGGTGAATCAAGTGAGATATCTCCAGGTCAGAGGAGGAAACACCGATGAACCAAACTGTCTCTTCTGGGAAGACCGAGCTCCTTCAGTCCGGCGAGTGATGGAGCCGACCGTCCCAGAGCCCGGTTCATCATGTGAACCAGGTTGTTGGCGTCACCCCCGGTGGTGCCGGGCCCGCCAGGTCTTCAGCTGCCTCACCCCGGCGTGCAGACTGCTGTATAGGGGCAGCATGCCGCCGCTGCCACGTCGGGGCTCCCGTCCCGGTTCAGTCGACGCTGCAGCCCGGATCCAGTGGCGGTGGTTGCCGCAGGTAGCAGTTCAGGATTAGCTTCCCCGAACTTGCTTGGCTCTTGCCCTCAGCGACATCGTCCACGTCTTCACCAGCCGCAAGAGGACCGGTCCGCACCCGCAGACAGCACGTCAACACCCGACCGCAAAATCACCACACCGGGCACAAACTGGAGCGTCCAGCGTCCAGTGTCCAGCGTCGCAGGGATAAGTCCCCGTAGCAGCAGCGAGTAGCCTCCATGCCAGGCGTCATCCGGGCAATGAACTACAGCCTGCCACCGGAGATGCTCCACCTCCGGGAGAAGTTATTGAAGGCCTGTACCCTGCAGATGATCCGCCTGAAGATGACCCTCCTCCCGCTGCAGATAACACAGCCTCACGTATGAATCCCCACTCTCCCCTACAAATAAAATTCAACTGACAAACTGCAGTCTCATTGCAATACCCATTTCCTCCTATCACATGAAAGAGTTTTTGACTACAGTATGGATCTACAATCACAATTATATTTCTTACAGTGTAACATACTGTAAACCTCAGGCATGTAAATAATTGCAAAGTAAAATGCAGTCATGCAATGGTTTTATCTCCATAACAGATAATAGGACAGATTTTAACGAACAAGACACCAAGTTAGAATTAAAAAAATAAAAAAATCTTAAAATATTTTGGGTCAGAAGAGGCAGGCCCGGACTGGCCATCGGGAGAACCTGGAGGTTTCCCGAAGCGCCGGCCTGTGATTGGCCTGCTGGCCTGCGTCTCTCTCTCTCTCTTTTTTTAAGTCTGCCGGTCAGCCAGCGCCGCAGCTATCTGACTTTTTTTTTTTTTCGATTGGTTTGTTTTGATTAACACCCGTCCCAACAGTCCGTGTCAACCACACAGACAGCTGCGGAGTAAGGGGGGGGGGGTGACACTGATGCTGCAGTCAGTGTTGCCAGATGAGAGTGACAGTTTCCAGCCCAATGACAGTTTGAAACCCACCCAATCCAATAAAATCCCACCCAAAGACTTAAGTTGCCAGATCTCGACGATATTTGCGCTTATTAGCCATACACCCGAAGGATCACATAGGCTGATACACTATCGCCACTTAAGACACATAAGAAAGAGAATGGAAGTCTGTGTGGCAGGGGAGAACAAGATGTGCATACAGTACAACAAAGTAGGTGCCACACTCTTGTGGCCTTACTCGACACTGTAGAAATATCTAGACTGTTTACAGATAGCAAATCACAACCAAAAAGTGCATAATAAAACAATCACAGAACTTGCCAACACCTCGTGTACCCCAGTGCCATGCCTAACACAGCAACGGTAACCACAGCGGTTGTAACCACCTATTTGCACGTAAAAAGATTATGGAGACAAATATTTACTTGAACAGTCACTCTCCACCAGCGTTCTGAAAGACGCAGTTTACAGCATGACACAGTTAACATGGATCAAGAGCTCACAACGCCGTGAAAAGTTATTTTAAGCCAGTCAAATGCATTAAAAAGTGGCACAATTAACACAGCTGTCATGGCGTAAATAGGCCTAATAAAAATCATCTTACCTTTACGCAGAATCAGCGTCTTTCATTTGCAGAAGTTGATTTAAAGAACTTTGAAATTGAACTATGTACAGTTACTTGAAGCCAGGTCGGCTGGCTAATTAATACATGGATGAATCAAATCTCCCCAACAACTCGCGGGGAGGTTTGAAGGTGGCAGACGTCCATCCATTTCTGCTCAGGCCAGAGCGCACATCCATGAGGCTGGAAAGGAGACGTAATCCCATGCGGTTTCTTGCGTCATCCTTCAGGAGTGCCACTTGGGAGAACGCTCTCTCAACGTGAGCATTAGATATGGGCAGAGTGAGCAGTCTGATCACACCGAGGGCTAAGTCTTTGAAGCACTGGTTTCCTCCAGCATCTTTGAATGCTTCTACTTGCAGCCAAAATGCATCAATAGACTGATCACCTGAGAAGCCAGCTGAAGCAACGCTTCTCCACTGGCACTCCAAGGTGTCGTGTGTGCACAGAAAAAGTCAGTGGGCAGATCTTTAACTCCTGGCCTATTTGTCGCGCACATCACAGAGGTCGGACTAAACAGCTCCAGTTTGCGCAGCATTTCCAATGACGCAGGAAGGCGCATTTGGTACTGCACCAGCACTTCCTTCAGAAAGTCAAAACACCGAGATAAAATCCTCTCCTTCACGTCTGGTGCTAATGTAGAAGCCTCCAACTGCCGCTGGAAGTCGTAACCCAGATCTGCATCCTGGTGTGAAAGGTAGAGGCTTGATGATTTCAGGTCAAGCTCCCTGAGACGGCCGTCATTGTTCATGCGTAGTATGCTGGGCTTCACTATTCTCCTCAGGGTTGACATATATAGTCTGTCAAGATCTCGGAACACACCCAGCGAATCTCCAGTTTCCAGCTGGAAATATTTATTCACAGCTTTGATCTCCATCAAGACAGGCCGGAGAAAGCGCATATACATGTTGTTGGATTTGTCCCGGTACATATCATTCAGGATCCTGGCAGCATAACAGTGCTCTGCGCGTGATGCCATGCTGAAGTGTAGGCTGAGGGCATCTTCCTGATCCAAAATCCTCTCAATGCAATCTGCGATCACCAACCATCGCGTTGAGCTGGGTGATATTAATTTAAGCGGACAGCCGCCATCATTAATAACCCGGTAGATGCTGTTGTAATCACTCTGGCGTTTTGCAGAATGGGCAAACCAATTGTACGTCTCCCTGATCATGTATTCCAGGTTGCTTGGGAGAAGTTGCATTGCTTTGTTGGCAACAATGTTGAGTGAGTGGCAAACGCAGCGGATAAGCTGCAAGCTGGGCTGCTTCTCTTTAAGAAGTGAAAACACTGAATGATTTTTTCCGACCATGACACTTGCCCCGTCTGTGGCAATCCCCTCCATATTTTTCATGTCCAGTCCCTACTCACCGAGAAAAGTCCCTATAGCATCTGCTATGCCACAAGCATCTGCACTAAGCAGGTTGACAAGCCCCAGGTAGGTACTCACAAACTTCCCGTGTTTCTGTGAGCGGTACTTCACACATATGCAGAGGAGCTTGTTCACTGATACATCAGTGCTCTCATCCAGGTAGAGAGAATACGGAGACTCGCCGATATCCTCCTTCAACTCATCTCTGAAGTGCGGTGCCAGAACTGATGTTATAACGGCCGTGCATTTTGTCCTGTGCATTTTGAATGCACCCGCCATCTCATCTCGGAGTATATCAGACAAATCATCGACAGCATTGATGGACGTGTGGCAGGCAACGTAGGTTGCAATCCTAAATTCACGGCGTTTTTGATCATCTTTGATCGTGGCTTGTCCTGCACTAGATCCCGTTGGGACAGCAAAGCCTTTAATGCTGGGCTGACAGCGAGACTTGTGTTTTTTTGTCGCACCATGTTCCTTCAAGTCGCTGAGGTGTGCTCTTAATTCAACGTTACAGTACCTGCAACGAGCCCTGCTGTCGTCTGATGGGACAGACGCGATCCAGTTTTTTAATTCAGGGTCGGTCTCCCATTCCAACACACAGGCTAGAACAACTAGAATTGAGAGCGCGCAGGCTTCTGCGTCTGCGCATTACGTTGCTTTGTTGATGTAACGTCACGTTGTTATAGCGACCAAATAACTCACTGCGATGACCATAATTTCCTAATCCTAATGGCCATAATACGAGTGAGTGATGTATACTGAATTTTGTATTTGTATTATTTTTAAAACCATTTATTAAAAACAACAGTTTGCTGTGCAGTTTTCACAATATTAAAAAAACCGCCAGTTGTTGGCAAAAGCAGCCCAATTTGTATATACCCGCCCAATGCAGTTTTCCCCCGCCAGATGAAATCAAAAGTAGCCCAATTGGGCGGAAACCGCCCAATCTGGCAACACTGGCTGCAGTCGCGCTGTGTGTGTAGCAAGCGCCGAGCAAAGAGGAAGAGTCGAGGCTTTGACTAAACCATGGACCCCAACCCGGGTAAAAAAAAAAGAAAAGGCGGTGCCGAGAGGGAGAGACAGAAAAAAGAGAAAGGCGCTGGAGGAGGATGCGGCCAAATGCCGTAAATTGACAAGTTTATTCAGGCCCCCGCCCCCCCCAGCCAAGATACCTCTGCAAGTAAGTTATGTAAAAAAACAACAACAACAACAAAAAACAGTGGTTCTTGAGGTCCAAGGACCTGGGTCCTTGAGGCTGTACACTTTTACACAGTAGGCTATAGGCCCTGGCCATGAAATTAAACAAGCCACTTTTTATTTACTGTTATCATTCCATTATTATGTATATGAATACAAGGGCACAATAAGTGAGACATAGGCTACACTATCTTACTATATGAACTATAGTGTATGGAAAAACACTGTAAGCATATGTTTGCTATTCAAAGGTGGTGATGGTGATGACATAAGTCCTGCTGGTACTTCAGGAGAAGCCAGTGCAGAGCAGTTGACAGAAGGTACAGAATCATTTCTAGAGCAACAACATGCAAGTTGCAGACATAACACCAACAGGCACTGCCATTTGACATAAATGGCTCTCGTTTCGCCCGTAGACAGCTGGGATAGGCTCCAGCGGATCCCCGTGACCCTTCAAGGATGAAACGGGTATAGAAAATGGATGGATGGATGGGCTCTCATTTCTATTAAGTACTAGTGGTGTTGAATTTTGCTGTCTGTTGCTGACTTGCTGTTATGTATCCCAGCCCTATATTAGAATATGAGTCAATATTATGTGATTGCTTATTAGGAACTATACTCTCGGACTGTATTATACATTGCGTCTATCAGTGCGTGCATGTTCTGTGAACATGTATTCAAAGGCTGTCCCCTCATAGCTGATTCATTGTTTGATTTGGACTTTGTTGTCTTTGTTTATTAGGTTATATTGTAGGCTACACATAAAAATTATGCCAAAGAGGCAGTTGACATTCCACATGATATGATGTTTAAGTAACCTTGGCACTGCGTTAAACCTTTATTCTCTTCTAGTAAGTGTGTTAGTGGATTTTGCTGAGGATTGTTGTGTTACTGTATTTTACCAGCCCGGCCCCAAACACAAAAGTTACTGTATATTCCTAACTTAGTTTGTACATAGGTCCCATATTTGAACTTCTATTTGGAATGCAGTGTGTGTGTGTGTGTTAAAATATATTTATATGTTTCCTATGCAAAGGTGGAGATATTACCAGTTCTGGTGCTTCATGCAGGCATGGAAGCATGTCCACCAAAGAATTGAGGAGCATGAAAAAAGCAAGTTGCACAGACAGAGTGCAGAGGTGTATTTCCTGAGGGCTAACAAGGCTGACATCCATAGTCTAGTGAGTGAGAAGCAGATGTCAGTACACAGAGAACAGGTGAGGAAGAAAACCAAGTCATGGAACGTGTGGTCACGTAGTCAAAGTGCTTGGTAAGTGTGGCCTCAGCTACAGAGGGGATAAACACGAAGCCGCTTACAGCCTGGAAAACATGGCCTTGGACCACGGATATTTTTTAGAGATGATATTGCTGCTGAGCAGATATGATGTTTGCCTTCAAGAGCATGTCAATAACTGCATTAAGCAGAGCAAGATGGCACATGAGACTGGAGGGAGTAAAGGAAGGGGGTCCCTTGTAACTCTACTCTCAAAGCAAACAGCTAACAAAGTCATTGATGTGGTCAGTCATCTAATCCAGCACACTATTGCTGATGAGTTAAGGGAGGCAAAGACGTTTTCAGTCCAACTGGATACAACCCAAGACCTTACATCCAAGGACCAGTGTGCTATAGTTGTGAGATACGTCACCGATGATATCCATGAGAGGCTCCTAGCTGTCATTGATTGTGAGGCATCGACTGGTGCATACTTTGTGGAGCTGTGAGAAAAACCCTCGATAAAGTAAACATTGACATAAAAAACTGTGTTGGTAACTCTACAGATGGAGCTGCTAACATGCAAGGGCAGTACAGGGGCTTTTCTGAACTGCTTACTGGAGAGTCTCCCAAACAAATCCACATATGGTGTTATGCACATGTGCTTAACCTTGTGTTGACAGACACAACAGGAGCCGTGTTCTCTCTGTTAAATGATGTGGAAGTCTTCATCCGAGAGTCATATAAACGCATGCACCTGTGGGAGAAAGTCAGTGAGGACAGGAGAAAAAGGCGGCTTGCTCCAATAGGAGAAACTCGGTGGTTGGCGAAAGATCAAGCCTTGAGCAAAGTTTTTGGCTCATTTGGGAAGCCCGAACATGCACTTTACACTGACCTGGTTATCACAATGAAAAGGATTGAGGAAGATGACACGATTAAGCCTGCTGTAAGGGTCAAAGCCAGAGGATATGTGGAGGCACTTATGAGATATGGAACCATACTCACAGCACAAATATTCCTCAGGATATTTGAAGTGACATCCCCTGTCTCCAAATATCTTCAAACCAGTGGCATGGATATGCTAACTGCCCAGCGCTTAATAACAGGAACAGAAGACAGCCTGAGAAAGTGTTCCAGGGACTTAGATGGTGTCAAGGAAGCGACAGATATTTTTGTGCAGTGGGCAAACAGCACTCTCCAGGAGCAGGATGACTGTGATGTTGAAGTCCAGACTGCCCTCCCAGAGAAACGCACACGGAAAAAAAAAATCATGCCTGGTGAACTGGCACAAGATGAACCTGTTTTGGATGTTGAGAGGAACTACAACATCAAAGTGCACAATGCAATCCTCGACACCATCACAAACAGCATCCACTGTCGTTATGCAGCTAGTGCAGTGCTCTGCTCAGAGAACAGATGCTGCTCCTCTTGTAATAACTGTCCCATATGCTGCTATCACATGTGTGTGTGTGTGTGTGTGTGTTCGTGTACATGTGTGCCAATGCATGTAGGTGTGGGCGTGAACGTGCGCGTGTGGGCAAGGCCAGGGTGGCCTGGTTACATGACTGACTCCTGGCCTGAAAAAGTCTCCCAGTCCGGCCCTGAGAAGAGGATTGAACTTGATTCATTGACGACACAATCTCTACAGTAACATTACCATCCACCTTCCTTCCACCTTGTAAATTATTATTACTGTTACAACCAATCAAGATGGTTCATGTTGAAACGTAACCAGCCAATCCAATGAGGTCAAGAACTCTACAAGGGAACAACGGCCCACACTTTTTCTATTTTAGGAAAAAGTTCAGATCAGGCCAACGCTGTAAATAAAAATTTGTTCTTCATGTTCTTCCTGGTAAAACACAGGCTCAATAAAATAAACTGAGTGGAGGTAGAACTGGGTCTACTTAGAGCTGACTGGGCTCAGCTTAATGCTGAACTGCTGATTGAAAATACAAAAAACAAGCTCTGTGGGTTGAAGTGGTTGTAAGGCCTCTGCAGGTCATTTATTTCATCTGTAATATTAACATTTGTGACTTTTACTTTTCATGTGCGTTATCCATCTACCGTGTGCATTTTATCGGATTATCATGTGCCCATACATCACCATGACAACCAGAGAGCAAGGAGGAGCTCAGCACGCAGGACCTGCAGACAGTGTCCATGCTGCAAAGATGACCTGATACATCTGAATCGCATGTTTGGGGAAAACACTACCTGTCCCAGAGAGCATGTGTCAAATCAGCTCAAGTGGACATATCTGTATTTTTTCTTTTTATGTAAATAGTTTTTTTTAAACTTTCGGCTCAATTCTATTGTGAATGATTGTTCATTAACAGCCACAGCACACTCCGAAACCTGCAAACATTTCCCAGAAGAGGAAGCGTGCAGAGAAGGCTTGTTCTTCCTCATCTCCTGCTGAGTTGCTCCATGTGGTGGCTTCCTCTCAACCGTCCGCTGACAACGTTGATGATTTGTTGCTGAGGTCTTCTTCTACAATCCAACCCGAAGACCTCCCAGGAGCTTCTCATGTGACCCTCAACCTCCAGCCCTCCACTGCTCCTCTGCAGGATGACGGCCCTCTGATGATCCACAGTTGCTCCGTAGAGCGGTACCAAAGGATCTACAGTCAGGTGGTTGAGGACATGCCAAGGTCTGTTTCAATCAAACGTCAGGACTTTTTTCATTTAAACAGTTCTATCTTTGAAAAGAAAAAGACAGATGTACTTTAATTTTAATAATTGTGACCTCTTGTTTATTTGATTGGCTTTTCACAGGTACAAGAATGGTAACGTCCGTCCCTACAGCTTGGAGCTCAGCTGTTGCATCAAGTCTATCTATTGGAGTCTATCCTCCCCATAATGATGTGGACGTATCAGGAGAGCCACAACCAGATAAGCCAAGAAGAAAAAGAGCACAGAAACACACCTAAAAAGACAAATAAGACAAATGCTAAACATGATATCTGTAAATTATTGATCTGTAAATATTGTGAATTTTGAAATCTTTAACTTTTTTATTTTGCAGCTTGCTTTACAAGGTTCAGTAGTAAAATCAAATGACCTGAAAGAGAAAATGAAACTCAGTTTCAGTTTCCTGCAGTATCAACATCCACCTGCAGAAAGTTCTCCTTTCTCCAGCTCCTGCAGAAACGAGTCATTCCATGAAAATGGCACAATTTGAGTCCCTCTAACCTCTCATGGTGTATTTTATCTATTGGGTCACCAAACTTTATATTCAAACAGCTTTACATATATATTAAAATGCACCCCTTAATACAGTTTTAAAAAACTGAACTAAATTTTATCTTTTTATGAGAAATAATACAGTTTTTTCATTTGACACGACCTATTTTGTCATGTCCCTCATGGCCTTGATGCCTTGAAGTTTACTTTGAAAATACCAAATAAAACTCTTTAAAAAGTCAATAAATTTTGATATCAACCTAAACATCTATTTGTGCTCTTTTGCTGGTAATGTTAATTTTTTTTCTAATTTAATTGTTAATTATTCATTAAAATCACAATATTTCTGTACCTGAGCAACCCCTCAACCCCGTTACACAAATGATGCCACCCCCATAAATACAATGGTGTGATCCAGAATTCCATATACATCAGGAAGTGACATCACTGAAGTCTTTTGGACAACAGCACCACAGACACAGGCAAGTTGCTTCCATCTTTTATTTTAGTCATTTATCTTGTAATATTGTGGTCGTCAAACTCAATGACTCAACACCGTAACATGAAAAAAAGATAGAAAACTATAAGTTTTTTGTTATTTCATGAATATATGGTGATTTTGAATTTCATTCATGCCATGTGCTCTCTGTCTGGTATTCACTACATTGAGCAGCGGCCATTTTGTGCAAAAATCTCAACCCCGTCACACTCAACCCCGTTATGTGTTTGACTGTAACGGGGTTGTGAGATTGTGATGGGGTTGAGATTTTAATACTTTGGTTGTTAAGTTATCAATTATTTAAATTAATTATTATTATATTCAATCAACATTCTTATACTGCATGCATGTTGAATGTGATTTAGGTTCCATGGTAAAGATGCGAGTAAGATGGCACCAACAACAGCAGCAGAAAGGCTGCTTGTTGTTGGTGCTATTTCCAAAAAAGAAATCCAGTGGGAAAGTCCAGAGCTGATTGGTAAATGGTGTATTCTCAGATATGACGATGATTTGTATCCAGGCATCATTCTAAACATACAAACAACACATGTCCAGGTCAAATGCATGCATCGTGTTGGGTCAAACCGATTCTTCTGGCCGCATCAGGATGATATCCTGTGGTACCTGTTAGATGATGTCCTTGAACTCATTCCACCCCCACAGAATGTAACAAAGCGCCATGTGGAATTCTTGAAAGAGGTGTGGAACCGACTCACAAGATGAATTCATGAAACAAAAGGCACATTCATGCATATATACGTACAGACACACACACTGATGCAGGCACACACATGCAAAAACACTCTGACATGGACACAGACACAGGCGCTGATACAGACAGACACATTGAAATCATTAACTGTTTGATTATTATTGTTATTAGTTCAACCAGTTCATCAAGTTTAATTGTATGTTATCGGAGCACACACACACCCACACACGCGCACACACACACACACTATGTTACATTTGAGCAATTCACTTTACAATGTTTGTTAGTTGTTAATATGCTGTTGTGGTTGTTTTTACTTTAGATTAATAAAACTTAATTCTACTGCAATTTGTATCTGGTGTCCTTCCTATGGTTACAAATAGAGATATAATGCTAATGGAAAGTCCTATACATTGAATTTGAGAGTAAACAACTGTTTATATGTAAAGCTGTATTTGTCCCTTCAACCCCGTTACCATCTTCAGCCCTGTTATGCTAGTCTCAACCCCGTCACACCAACATTTTCATATATTATTTTTTTTTAATGTTGAAAAAATAATTTAATGTTTGCTGATTTGTGTCTAAAATATTGAGCGCTATCATATGATCATTGATTTTGATTACAATTCTTAGTTAAACTGAATTTTTGATGAAAAATAACAAGATTGCTTTCACTTATTAGTTACATTTCAGGATTTAAGAGAGTAAAAATGTGTGATTTTATGTCATTTTTCTCTTTAAAATTATTTAATTAGTATGGGGGACATCTAATCTAATTTTTTAGAAATACATTTTATGATAATATTCAGAAAGCCTTCAAAGTGTCCATAACGGGGTTGAAGAATTACAGTCACCACATCTTGAAATACTGATCAATAATAAAAGAAAACTAATGCCTGAGATGGGAAAATGCATTTTTCTGATAGTTAAATATATCCTTAATGATGTGGGATATACATACAAATAATACATTTTGGTAAAAAATGTGAAAATATCCAAGTCCAACTTTAACCATTCTCATGGAATGACTCAAATAATATCCAACTGCAGACAAAACTCCTTTCATCTCTGTTATTTACATCCAGCTGCAGCAGAAATGAGAAATTATTCAGCTGCGTTAATTCTTCCTTCTTTACCTGCTGTACTAACATCCAGGTGCAGACAAAACTCAACCTTCAAATTCCACATACAGAGAAAAATGTATCCTCCATCCACTGACAGCTTTTAAATTTTAAAATTTCCATTTCCGCTCTTCTGTCATCCATCATCTATATATTTTGTCAAAGGTAGCTTTAAATCCATATCATAACTTACACGTATATCAATCAGACCTCAACCCACAGCCTCTTTTAAAAGACAAGAAGTCACTTGCAGTTTCTTACTAAAGCCTCAGTTTGTATTTGTCTTAAAATATAGATTATCTCTGGTGAAACACATTCTCCTGGTTGTTAAAGTATGATGTTAAATGAGAATTTACTGTCCAACATCCTCTCCAATTTCTCTTGAATCTACAGGTTTTCATAAGTGTGAAGATGAAACTACCAGGTTAAAAGCATAAGCTCACCTGCCTCCTCTGACATCCTCCACCTTGCTACCTTCAGGTAGCTACATATTCAACCTCTAGTTCCAGCATTTATGATCCACCTACAGCTTCTTACATCCACTGTTTGTCTTTAATTGCAGACCACTGCTGCTCCACCTGGAGACTTTGGTTATCAACCTGTTGCAAGCTGCAGCCAGATTTCTCAGTCCGTTTATTGTTGGTTATTAGTTGAAACATTTGTGGGTAAAACTCTTCCACTCAGCAGTTTGCTTGTGGTACTACTTCCTTCATTCCTTTTCATCATTTTTTTGTTTGGTCATCTGAACTAGCACATATGTTGCCCCCTTAAAATGACCACGTGGCAACAGCTTTTCCTTTTTTTGTCTTTATTTGAGCTCCAAAAAGTTTTTTACATTTTTACACACAAAAATGGTCCCCTGTGAATGACAAATATGGAATGAGTATTTAGGATTAATTCGTGAACGGCTAAAAACAAAAAGAGAAACATTTACACGTCCCACAGTAGATCTAAGCATCAAGCTGGTACCTGCATCGCAACCCATCTCACCTGAGAGTGATTGTGGGCCTGCTTATAAGCTTATCTACCGGGTCACGTGACGTCGACTTCCGTTTTATAAAACCAAACATGACATTAATATAGTGATTTAAGATCAGTGAATCGAACTGTTTCTTTGCCATCACCTCACAAATTCCAGGTGGCATAACGAAAATACTTAAAGTGCACAAAAAAATAGGTTGGCTACACATACATTTTTTCATATCCTTAACTGGGTTGAAATCTGCTGGGTTTCAGTCAGATGTCACAAACACTCGGCGTAAAATGAAGAACATTTCACCAAAGAGCTCAGAGATCATCATGATGAAGATGTAAAGGTGAGAAACACACACACACACACACACATGCACAAACAAGAAAACTTCCTGTTATTTCAACAGCAACTGTATTGAATTTTATAAATGCTCCGATTCTAAATTAACCTACCTTTGGCTCACTGAAGCATTTTTTTTTTTTATATATACTTTTTTGTGTCTAAATGTCACATATTGTCTTTGTGGTTTTTCTCCACATCCTCTTGGACTTGTTAGATATCCAGTTCAAGCCAAAGCTGATCCTTTCTCCACCACCCATGTCAATAGAACACCACCTGCTCCAGTCTGGAAGTGCTTTACTTGCTATACGAGCTTTCTTCATCATTCTACATTCAGTATTTCATGAACAAAGACCCATAATAAATGTCATTTTCATCACTTTCCGTATTTTTCCCCTTACTTATAGTGGGAAGAAGCAAAGATGACTAAAGCTGTGATATTTTAACATTACAGAATGGACAAATATTTCACTGCTTGATCTAGTTTAGAGTTGAGGGACACAATAATTCCTAAACATAAGATATTAAATTACAGACATCAGGGAAGGAAAATAACACACTATAAAGTTTTATATTTCTCTTCTGCAGGAAACATTTAAAGTATGTATCTGTTTCCTGCCTTTACATACAACAATAACAAGTTTGATGGCTACACAACTGTGGCTTACGTGTAGGGATGGGCAGATCGATACCAAAATATTAATGCTTTGATTCTGATGGTTCAGTTTTCAAGATCAATTCTCCAAACATCGTGATGGTTCAGGTCTATTTCTCTATCTCTGTATTTGACTCACTCATTCAGGAACAGCTGAAACCATAAGAAAAAAAAAGTTTAAGAAAAAAATTAGAGCAAATCTTTGTTTCTCTCAGTCTCTCACCCGTCAACTGTTCAGAATTTTAGTTTTAATATTGAACAAAACTATGATTTATCCATTTTTTTTTTTTTAAGAGAACAACCAAATATTAAACTGTCTTTTTATAGACCTGGTAATGTCATAAAAGTAAGTTTTCATATACATTGTTGATGGAATTTCAACATAAAATTGACAAATAACCTATCTTGTGTACACAACAAGAACAAAAAAATATGGATATCAAGATTTTCACCCTTGCATAGTATCACTAGGTATCAGATCGAAACAAAATCCCTGGTATTACCGATCCCTCTGTCTCATTAGAATTATAAAAGTCAAACAACATTATTATTATCTAAACCCGCTTAATCCTATTCAGCGTCTCGGGGATCTGCTGGAGTCTATCCCAGCTCTCTTCAAGTGAAAGGCGGGGGTCCACCTGGAAAGGTTACCAGTCCATCACAGGGCCACATGTAGACGAACAACCATGCAAAGTCCTACAATCACTCCTACGGGTAATTTAGAACCACCAGTTAACCTGACATGCAGGTCTTTGGACTGATGGAGGAATCCGGAGTACCCGGAGGAAACCCACGCAAGTGCGGGGAGAACATGGAAACCCCACACAGAAAGGACCTGCCGAGGTTCGAACCAGGAACCTTCTTGCTGTGAGGCAACAGTGCTGACCACCAAGACACCATGTACCATCCAGTCACAAAAAATATTCTGCATTCAGCTGCTGTATATAATTAGTTTTTCATATCATTTAGTGTGGAAGTCACACCAGGTCACCAACTTCCACCCCTACAGTTCTTTACTGTTCAACTTTTTATTTTACTTGGAAACTATCATATACATGTGAAAAAATAGTCTAAAGCCTAACTTTGAAGATTTTATAAAAAGAGATTAAACGGTGCGGTAATACCTTAGACAAAATTAGGAGCTTTCTCTTACTTCAAACTGTTATAATTTAACCACTGGCATGAAGTGTCTCAATTACAATATTATCTTAATATCTTGTATTTGTTTCGAGTTGTGTATGTTTGTTCAATCGCTTATATTTCTGAATTTAAATTTGAAAAAATCCCGCCCTACAATTTAGCACTGATAGGCTATCAGTGCTAGCTTGGGCTGTTAACTGTCTTACTTCGGTACATAAACTTTGTATAAATGCAACAATATGGCCCTACAGATGAATGAGCATTCACATACAAATGGATAAGATGGTTGTGCACTTTCTCCGCCTGAATGATAAAAGCACAAACAGTCCAAAATGAGCACAAACTGCCGCTTTAGCAGCTAAAGTTGCTGCTCTTCGTTTACGTAGCTTTCACTTCTTCATATGGAGAGATTATAGCCAGTACCGGTTCACCCAATACGCACACTACGCACTTTGCGTAGGGCCTCGCAAACCAATGGGGGCCCCGTTACCTTGGCAACGTTGATGCGGGGAGAAAAAAAAACTGACGACGTGACCGTCTGCAGCGCGTGTGTGTCTCCCCGGATTGTAGCGCGTGAAGGGATTAAACAGGCCACGATGAAGCGCAGTTTTCCCTCGGGATATGAAAAGAGGAAAAAGAAACAGCATGACAGTGAAGTTAGGGAGCAGCAGTCAGGTAACTTCCCTCTCTGGGTGGGAGAGTGGGAGGGACTAGTCCGTGTTGACCTACATTACAGGGCGGTTGGCCCCCCAGTGAGCCCCCCAGTCTCTGTGTGACTCTTGCTGGTTCTATTATAAGTTGAAGGTAGTTACAACTGCAACTAGAAAATTACGCATGAAATTTGAGCGTTCCTGATGGTTGCTGCCGACTAGTTTCGCTGCACCAATATACAAATCATTAATAGCAGTAAATGTATCATTGAGGGGGGTGTGGTGTATATGAATGTTCGTGCTGTCGCGCATGCTTATGTGTGTCAGTCTGCATGCCTGTGTGTATGTGCACGCTGTCGCGGGCATTTGTGTGTATTTGGGTGTGTGTCAGTATTGTAGTTACAACTGCAATAGGCAAACATTATACTACATACATGGAAAGTAATGGAATATTGACGAAGCTGCTTAATATTTTTAATGCTACACACATCTGTGTATTTTACAACTCTGGGCAGGATCTGCCTTTACATGGCAACATAGTTCATTGCTAGTATTAATGCTTCACACCATGTGTGTTCTCTTACAATCTGCACAGCCATTCATATACCAATGCGTATGCCCATACCTCCATTCCACTTTCATATATATCTATGGGTGAAAGGTGTATATATTGTAAATAGTCATGTGTATATAGCCCTGCTTATTCTAGTACTTAACATTTTGTATTTTGCTATTGTAATAGTTAAATTCTGAGAGAGCTATATACACATTTTATATTCTATTTTATTTTAGCCTATTTTTATAATTACCCTGCTGTCACTCTACTTTCTATCTGTTCTGCTTGAGCTGCTGTGACACGTGAATTTCCCCGGTGTGGGATCAATAAAGTCTAATAAGTTCTATCTTATCTTATCTTAAGAATAAATGTTATTTGCTTGGATAGTACACAGGCAAATATAAATGCTTAAACAGTGCTAAATGAATCAGAACTATAGTACATAATATAAACAATGACCTATATTTGAAATATTAAAGTAAATTTAAGTGCAGCCAATTTGATGGAGCTGAATTAATAGTTGCTTTGTCTTATTTTACAGGTGCTATGCTTAAATTTCTTAGCAGCAGCAGCACAGGCTCCAGCCAGTCAGCCAGTGGAGGGACAGAGCCAGGTTCATCTAATACAGGCACAGATGAAACAGTTGCTTCAGGCAGTACAAACAGCGCAGGTCCAGTACAGCCATCGTTGTCAAGTGGCACAGGGGAAGAACAGACAGCATCAGAAGCTAGCTCAGAGTCAGTACCTCAAGCAACAGTATCTGCTCCACCTGATGATCCTGCAGAAAGGGGGATCAGTGGAAGCACTGCGGTGTCAGGTGTGGCTGTTGAATTCAGTGAGGAGGGCCCCTTTGCAGAATTTTGCCGAGGGCCGCATGGAGGTCTGAACCGGCTCTGATTACAGCGGCAGTTATACACAGACAAGTAGCTACCGCCACCTGCTGGCGAAATTCAGTATCGTTTTCCAAGCTTTTCTCAATTTACAGAAACTTTTGGTAACACCAATTAGCTCGAATGTAAACAGATGTCGACCCTACATGTTACAAATATTAAAATACACCTTCCTCACTCCTCCACATGTCTCTTTTTGGTCAGTTTTTGGGTATCAGTTTTTTTAATACAATTTTAGAAACCCTTCACTACCAAATTGAACCCAACCTCCCTTTTTTCTCCCTGCCCTTCTTTGTGTATTTATTTTTTCATATATTTCTTTACTTTTAATCGCGTTGTTCCTATGTCCACTATATTTTCGTGTATCTGCGTTACATTGTGAATTGTTTATTACTGTAAATGTGTTCACCATCAGTTTTGTCTCTCTCTGTATTCTGCTGTGTCTGTTGGCCCACGTTGGGCAGCTGGGTGGGATGTGTTCAAAACCTTTTAAATTTCATTCCTTTTTCTGATTCTGTAATGCCTTTCTCCTCATCAGTAAAAAGACCTTTGAAAGAAAGAAAAGACAATTTTGTTGAAATGATGTTTAAACTTTGACCTTAATGCGGACAAGTGAAACAAAGAAACAAAACATGTAAATAAATACATATTATTTGAGACTTTAATAGAGTAGTCTGCTGTTGGAACATGTTAAAATTTTCTTCACAAATCACAAATGAGCTCAAGATTTCAGTAGGAAATGAAGAGACTCCACTTCATTAACCAGCACTCAGCCTCAAACACATCTGAAGACAATGACCTCAAAGAAGAGCTCAAACAGCTGGAAGATGACAAGAAAACTCTTCAAGAAAATATAAGGAGTCCAAAGTGGAAATGGAGCAACAACAGGGTAGATCACGGCTCACACTGAAGGAGACGCTGACAAAACTGAAAAATGAGATGAAAATATTCAAAAGAAAAAAAAGATTTATAAGAAGAGCTGAGAAAATTTGAAGAGAAGAGCAGAGACCCATTTAACTGGAGAAGGAAAAACTAACAAATGAGAATAAATAAACAGGAGACCAAGAGAGAGATGGAGCACAGTGAAGAGTCCTTCAACGAGAAAAAGACGAACTAGAGAATGAAAAAAATCAAATCCTGAAAGAGATGAAGAGAGAGCTTGAAGAAGTGAAATGAGATGGAGAAAACTGCGAGAAAATACTGCGCCGGGAATATGATAAAAAGGCAAAAAACAGGACATTAAAAGGAAATGGAAATGCTGTAAACAGCAAAGATTGATTTGGAGGAGAACAGAAAACAGCTGGAATCCATGTGGAAAAACCTGAATGTGGAGAAAGCTGAGATGGAACAAATGAAGATCCAAATGAAGAACAACGATAGAAAAAAAAAAAACTGCAGACAGAGAAGAACAGGGTGCAGAAGTCACTAATGGATCAATCCAGGGTCAAAGAGGAGATCAAGACAGAACTAAAACTGGAAAAGAAGGGTCTTCAGCAGCAGCTGAAAAAATTAGAAGATGATAGGAATAATTGGAAGAGGAGAAGAAAAAAGTGCAGTTTGGGAAAACATAAATGAAAGAGACCAAGATAAGAACGGAAGAAATGCTTCAAGTCTTAGAGAGGAAGAGGCTGCTGCAGAAGTTCACAGATTTGGAGGAACAAAAGAAAAAAACAGATGATACAATCTGAGAAAGAGATGCAAAGAGATACATCTCAGACATTTCAGCATTAGAATAAGACCTGTACAAATACAGTTAATTTAATTAAAAAAAAAAAAAAAGAAAGATCTGTGGGGTTTATTACGTTTATTGTTGTTGTGAAATAAAGGAGTTAATATATTTTTCAACAGTTGATGTGTCAACAGTGGGACCTGCTACTGTTAGAATGAGCTAAATACAATCTATTTTATCTACA
Organism: Hirundichthys speculiger; assembly: GCA_018398805.1. Classification (NCBI taxonomy): domain Eukaryota; kingdom Metazoa; phylum Chordata; class Actinopteri; order Beloniformes; family Exocoetidae; genus Hirundichthys; species Hirundichthys speculiger. Next base: position 501,662 of record JAGFBZ010000826.1, on the reverse strand, counting down.
TATAATACCCTTAATAACCTTTAAAACCTCACAGTGAATACAGGCAATAAGGATAAAGAGACAAAGTTCATTTGACAATACTTTACTTATAAGTGAGGACAAGCCAGTGTGTCCAGTAATACCACTTGGACCACCTTAAGGTGCATTTCACTGCCATGGACACACACACGTAAACTGTCCTTTGATATGCTGCCCTCATGTGGTCAGAGGTAATATTGCTTCATAATCCCGGAAGGAAACTTAAATTTCTCTCTAATGACTTTATAAAAGACTGCAAAGTCATTTTTGAGTTGTACAGTGTTGGGAAATGTCCTCATTGAAGCTATTCTGATCTGATCCAACAAATGACTGACCTGAGACAACACCTGTTTATAATCTAGATGGGAAAAGACGCTCAGTTGTTAAGAACTGTTCAGTACATTATTAAAACCTGGAAGGATCGTGGTGAGCCATCATCTGTGAGAAAGAAACGTGGTTGCAAAAAAAATATTTATTGATCAGGATCGGAGATTAAACATTTGGAGAAAATGGATTAAAAAAAAATCAACACTAGATCGCACAACAAATATTGATGTTAAAAATAAGAGTATTACTACATGCAAAAAGAACTAAGGTATTGGTATTAAACAGCTGCTTAGTCTAAAAAGCTTCAGATTGTTGAGAAGTAGCTAATTTGAACATACAGTTTTCAGCAGATGGATGGATCAATGGATGGATGTGGGTGAATGTGAATGGACGCTTGGGTGCACTTCTAATCACCACCACACGGGGGAGCAAAATGATTCAAGATGTTAGTAAATGTAAAATGAGCAGTGAATGAGAAGTTCTCTAAGGTGCTCCGATGGCTTTTATTGTAGCTTTGTTTGACTTCTACAGTTACCACAGTAAGATTATTTGAAAACAATCATAAGAAATTAGGATGGACTCTACATAAAATTAAGACCCCCGATATCAGTCCATAAGGTTTTATATTTATCAGCTGCAGAATTATTTAACAGTCAAACACTTCTCTATTTTTCATTGATCATTTCCACAGGAGGGTATTGCTAAAATATCTGATAATCATATAGCACCATTAGGTGACAAACCCTGGTGATGGGAGTGACGTAACATCTAGACCTTCTTGGGCTGTTAAAATATTCATTTTTGTTCTGATATATACACATTTACCATGAAATACATTTTATTTTCTTATATTCCTTCCAATAATTACTCCTCCTGGCTCTATTTAATGTCTGTGCCTTTTATGTGCTGAACTGATATACTGTGTAAACTGATGGTGAAAATTAAATTAAACTAAAACTTCAATCTGTGATTGATGCTTCACAACTAATGGACTGAATTTCCATCTGATTCGTGTTGATAATGCATGCTAGCGTGAGCTAGCAGCAAATACAAACTCTGCAACATCATAAGTCAGGGGTGTCAACGGGAAATTGGAAAAAACACTGAAGCGGGGGGGGGCTCGAGAAAATTTGGAGGTGCTTTAGGAGGCATTCTGAGCACAGCATGTGTATTTGTCCATATTGTTACTTTGATAATGAAAAGAACATTTTTTACTTACAATTTGTAAGTAAAAAATGTTCTTTGTGTTTCTGCATGGTTGAAACAAAAACCTGCAGCCTTTAACGGATCAGTTTGACACCCTTGCCTTAAGCCTTTACAATATATCTGGGGGGATAATTGACGTTACATAATGAAATGCAAAACTCGCAATCTGGTGTGCCTCACTGCACAGGTTTGCAAAAACTCTACTCATACTTAAAATCCAATTCTTACTTTCCCTCAACAGAAAAATAAAGATAAAATGGCACAAAGTTTAATTATTCCTGCTAATGTGAGAATCCACTGAGCATAAGGCTGAGGTTAGATATCAAAAATAAAAGTAGTTGTTATAAAACAATTAAGTTGCCTATTAAAGGCAAAAATTCAGAATGACTAGTGATTCAGTCACTGGTGAACTTCAACAGTAAAACATCACTGACAACAAGATACATGGATCCAAAACTTTAGTAAGCAGTTATAGAAAATAGCATGTTAAATTCAACATGTCTTTTTGAGGCCTGTAACTCTGAACATTAGCCTTTCTTATTTTTTTTTTTTAATTACAAAAGGCTCTACTGAATAACTAATACTTCAGGCATAGTGCGAATTACAGGGGGGTTTGGGGGTGTTTGAACCCCCCCCAATTACAACTTCGACCCCCCTAAAGAAGGGAAAAATTGTCATTTTTGTCATCTTCGACCCCCCTAAAGAAGGGACAAATTGTCATTTTTGTCCTCTCTAGAAAATGTTGACCCCCCCCAATTGTCATTGTATAATTCGCACTCTGACTTCAGGCATGAAAATCCCTCACCTTTTGGCGAAATTTGCCGTTTTGAAGTCAAAAGAGAGACCTACGTGAATCATGTAGATCCGAGGAGTTTTCTATTTTGAGAGGGGAGGGGGTCGGCGCCGGGAGATTTTTTTTAATTTAATTGTCATATAATTGCCCTAATATGTAAACTGGGCACTTCAGAAACCGGCAATTTAAATGTACTTGGAGGTTACATTGCTAAGCAGGACGAGAAGCAGGACCTAGCGATGTCCACGCCGGTGACGAGGCAAACGAGCTTACGTTTCCTACATTTACCAGTGGTGAGAAGCGCTGTTTATTTCATCCGCGTTGTCTAACAATAAATAAGTACAATAAGGAATAAACATCTCTCCTGTGAATTTAAAGCTAATAATCATCCATCCAAACAAGAAAGGGAGAAGTAATATCAGAAAATATGTGCTTCGGGCTTACTTTGACGGTGGATCTGGCTGTAATAGCGGCTGGATTGTCAACGGGATCATTGCGCATGCTCTGGTCTCAATCACTCAACCAATCGCAATCGAGAATTCACGTCACGTTGGTGGCGGCGGCGGCGGAGGGTACCCCCCCGCCCCCCCCCGAATTAAACCGGATCTGCACGTATCTCAAAAATGACCCACAGGATGGCAAAAAACTCTGAAATCAGCGAATCCGCGGAGAATTGACACCCCTGATAAGTTCAACTATGATTTTTAATAAAGTAAATATACAATTTATTTGTTTCTTTCAATGATGTATGAGCACTTATATAAGTACAAAATACAAAGATAAAACACAAAAATATGGTTATGTACACAAACACACTCAATATCCAGGCACCACAATTACAGTGATCCCTTATTTTTCGCCGTTAATGGGGACCGGGGCCCCCCCCCCCCCCCCCCCCCCCCCCCCCCCCCGTGACAATCAAAATCCACGATCTGGAGCCGGAGCCCCCCGAGCCTAAATAATGTGTTTAAAATATGTTTAAAATCCCCAAAAAGTAGCGAAGCACTGCAGCGAAACAAGACAAAGGCTCAACTGTGGTCTTTCTGTTACCTTCACAGCCTCTGGTCTCTGAACCGTAGTAAACAAAGCGCTGGTATTGTGCTATTTTTGGCTCGTAATTAGCGGCTAACATGCTAACAACAACAAAAGAAAAAGTCCAGTTTTCCCTGCATGGAACGAGCACTTTATTCTGGCACTGCAGGAACTTGTAACATCACACAGGTTGTATTGTTGGGCTCCTGTTGGTTAACAGAGAATGTAAATCTATACACGCCGGGCTGCTGTTGATGCTCACTACACTTTTCATCTAAGCCCGTTTTCATTCTGCCATCCCACGACACACACACTACATTACCCATAAGGCCACATCATTACCCATAAGGCTACCTTCTTAAAGGGGCCAGGCTGGCTCACAGCATTTCTTCACTGTGAGAGAACGCGCACAAAATCCTGTGATGTTTCTGCAATTTTTTAATTTTTTTTAAAATTATATTATATATTTCTGAAAAAAAAATTGTGAATAACTAAAACCGCGAATAACTAAAACCGCGATACTTAAACCGCGAAGTGGCAAGGGATCACTGTATGTCAGACTACACTGAGGTTTTCAGTCCTCTTCACATAAACATGTTCATTATTCAGGACTGATGTCATCATGAGTTAAATTCACTGTAACATCTTTCAAGTAAACAGCACTTTTAAATCCTCTATTCAGTCCTGATATTGATTGTGGTGTGGAACTCCTTCAGAACAAAAGTCTTATTTATCTCGAGTCAGTCTTTTACATTTTTCTTTCTGAATTTCACTGCAAGTGTACTTATGACTTATATTTAGGTTTAGATTAATTTCAGTGAAAGCTACAGTTAGGTCCAAAGGTATTTGGACAATTACAGAATAATTTATGATTTTTTTTAATCAAACTTTTTGTTAGAACGTGCTTGTGTTATCCTTTAACTTTAAAAAGCCCTTTAACTATGCTACTGTTGGTGTAGGCTACTGGGAGACTGGACTGAACACAACAGCACAACATTATATCAATGAACCCCCAGTCAGCTGACCCCAACACAACATTAACTCTAACCTCACACATTGCTCTAAACAGCAAATAGAAAACACAAAAACATCTCCTCAGGTCTTGTCCTGATCATCCCATATATTTACTTTGTCTTTGCTAGCTCCTGCTGTAAATCTCAGCAGTCTACCCTACAACAGGATGTCACAGCTGAATGGCTAACTACACACTAATTCAGTTCAATTCAATGTTATTTGTATAGCGTCTGTTACAATGCCAATTGTCTCCAGGTGCTTTACAGAGACCCAGATCATGACCCTCGAGCAAATATCATTAACTAAAATAATGGTAAGTAAAAAACTCCCACAGAGAGGAGAAAAAAAAAACAGTGGCAAGGAAAAACTCCAATGAATGAAATGACTACATAAACAGATGCAGGTAGCAGCACTGAGGGGAGATGGTCAGAGGACTAGATCACCGGTCACCACGGCAACCGACACCCTGAACACACCTACACACACAGGCTGGGGTGCCGAAAAGGGGGGGTAAAGGATACGGATTATAGGGGCCCATGATTGAGGGGGGCCCAGAGAGGTGATGATGATCAAAAATAGCATCAACAAATTTCGCCGCTGTGTTGGGGGGCCCGGTAAAGATACTTTTCATGGGGCCCAAAATCCCTAGCGGTGCCCCTGCACACAGGTGGAGGTAAACGCTGGGATGGACAGAGGAGGGAACTGCAGGTCAGCATGAAACTCAGGAAACTCTGGCCTGCAAATACACAGGAAAAAAAAGGGGGGCAAAACAGCACAACAAACCACAGGAAAGTAAAGAATATGGAGTATAGTTACAGTAACAAGGTGCTCCCAATTAATTATGAATGAGCTGGAGGAGCAGGAAGGGAGGAGGAAAGGGAAGGAAAAGGAGAAGAGTAGTGGAGACACCGCTCAGCAGATCATGTTGGTGTCCCCCTGTAGCGTAGGCCTATAGCAGCATAGCTATGATGAAGCTGTGATTAAGACGAGCTACTCTAGTCTGAGCTCCTACAACTATGGCTATAACTATTAGCCCCTACACACTATAGTTTAGACTAACTGTAGCTATAACTATTAGCCCCTACACACTATAGTTTAGACTAACTGTAGCTATAACTATTAGCCCCTACACACTATAGTTTGAAAATGAAAATGAAATGAAAAATACTTTATTCATCCCAGAAGGGAAATTCAACACTGTAGCAAGGGCTCTTCTTCTCTATTTTTTTCAACAATAGATAGATGACAGCAATAATAAATAATATTACAGACCTTAAGACTAACTGTAGGCTTTACTGAACAGAAATGTTTTTAGTTTAGTTTTAAAGATGGAGTTGGTGTCAGCCTCCTGAACCCAAACTGGTAGCTGGTTCCATAATAAAGGTGCCTGGTAGCAGAAGGTCCGTCCTCCAAACCTACTTTTAGATATTCTAGGAACGACGAGTAATCCTGCACTCTGAGAGCGGAGAGCTCTATTAGGAGCATAACATGCTATCAAGTCTTGTAAATAGCGCGGAGCTAGGCCACTTATATGCGAGAAGCAGAATTTTAAACTCAATTTGAAATTTCACGGGGAGCCTACTAAGAAGGAATTGCACTAGTCAAATTTAAAGTAACTAATGCATTTGTTGACCACCTTCCCATACTGACATTTGCATGTTGACTTTCATTTAAATTTTTAAAAAATTAATTTTTAAACTGTCTTTCTTTCCCTCTGTGATTTTTCCTGTCACAGGAGAGTTACCACACATTTAGCCAGTTATTAATTTTTTTTTTTATTAAGAAGCTTTATCCTCCTCATTTGAGATTACGTTTTTTTTTTTTTTTTTTTACTTTTTTTAATTAATGCTGCATTAAAAAAAAACAAACAAAATAATCATTTCTGTTTGAAAATACCAGTGAACAATAAGTGTATATTATGTGTGTATTATGTATATTATGATATGCATAAGATGCAATCAGATTTGGTTATTTTTTAATATTTTTCTTTCACCACTTTTTAAAAGTCTATATATATATATATATATATATATATATATATATATATATATATATATATATATATATATATATATATATATATATATATATATATATATATATATATATATATATATATATATATATTGTAATGTATTATCAATTTGTTATATTGTTAGGGCAGCCTCGTTAGGCAACAGAACAATGGCATGTTCTGGGTTTTCTTTGCTGCAGAAAACGTGTTTTTTATGACAAAGAGCCAGTGTTCGTTACTGTGCGCAAACGCACGTGAATATGACAAATGTTTTATTTTGCTGATACCTTTGGCGACAGCGTCACTAGTTCCGCCTTCGCCGTCTTTTGATTGGCTCGACAGCGTCGTCCCTCGTCCCTCATTGGCTGTTTATTACACAACACAGTTCCGCAAACCGTCTGTTTGTGTTTTGGCCGCTTTTCTTTTTTTTCTCTCTCAGTAGAGCGCTCTTCAGACCAACAGAAGTCCGCGATTAAGGAGTCTGTCAGTGTTCAGTGATTCCGTTCTCAAAGGTAGTTGGTTAATTTTTTTTAATTTAAATGCCACAAATAATCCGCCCCGGGCTTTTAATTGATGCCGCTTTAATACAAGCAGGGACGTTTATCAGTTAGCTAGCTAGCCTAGCTCCGTTAGCTGCTGGGTCTCATCTACCAGTATAACTTTAGCGTTAGCCAATAGCTGTGTTGTATCGAGTTGACAGTTGGTACACTTGTTACAGATATGGGTTCGGTGGTCCCTGCTACATGTAACCGGGCAGAGATAAGAACATGTCAGTGTGGTTTGGTGGAAGGCATCATCAGCAGAGAAGGAGACTGCCTTGTTTTCTCTGTTGATGACTGAAAGCGCATTAAAATGTATGTCCACGTAGTATGTTGTTTTCGACATAGACTTTTTTTTATTGGTCCCGGTAAAGACTTGCAGAAGCGAAACAGTTAGATGTTTGTTTGTTGAATTGTGAAGGGCAGAAGAACTTCTCTGATTTGTTTATTTCGAGAACTTGGTAAAGATTTGCAGGTTCTTTAAACCAGATGCTGTCACTGACCAGCTGGAATGAGTGACAGTTATAATGAAAAATTAGATGGAGGTAAATTCAAATAATCTGGAGGTCATACATTTCTGGATGGTAGATGTGGTTGAAATTTCCAGAGATCAGAGTATTTGTCACCTGGAGGTAACTGAAGTGAGGTTGTCACGTGCAGCACTGGCAGGTGAACTCTCTGTAGGCAGCATGAATGGAAACTTCAAAATCTGGGGTGGGGAGGTGCTCCTTCACAGTTTTATGTCCAGGATTTACTGGATTACAAACACTCCTGCCACACTTCTGTGGGTCTCTGTGAAGTCTTTTGTCTATGTGGATGCTTTTGCAGCCATGTCTCAAAAACCATAATACTCCTGATGTCCCCCTTTATTGCTACAAGCTCAATCGTCCCACCTCACACTGATGTCACACTTCCCATAATGATAAAGGCGAAAACTTATTTTTGCCTTCCATTTTCCTCTTCGCTACATCCTTGATGTCTTAAACTCATCTGCATTTGATCTCCCCCCCCCCCCCCCCCCCCCCCCCCCCCCCATCATTAGCTGGTCTATGGAAACTGCAATCTTCAGGTTCCACATGTAAACAAGTCTCTGCTGTCATGGATAATAATCGTAATAAAAGTTAAAACGTGCCAAAATTACCAATAGAAATCCTCCAGGTAGAACAGCATCCAAAACCACCATGGAAAAATATATTTAAAAAAAAAAAAGATACTTCAAACAGATGCATGGATTCTGCATAGATTACGGCAACAGCGGTCTCTGTAAGCAGCATTTGTATCCATGATTGATTGATTTATAATGATTGTAAAGTAATCAGCAAATAATGATTTTTTTTTTAAACCTTTTGACTAAACCTGTTAATGTTGCCATTTCCTGTTTAAATCATAGATTTGAAATCCTGAAGTAACTGGTATCTTTTCTTCTGCTCAGAGAAGAGATTATTTCACGCTAATGTGTGCTAGCTGCCATTGGCAAATTGTTTGCCGGTGCCAGTTCATATAAGTGCATTAATTTGATGTTTTGCTTGTATGCTGTCATGATATTGAAGTGTCCTTTTGAACATTATTTTAGGATAAAAAAATAAGTGGGGAAGAATGGCATCAGACTCTCCACGCAGACCGAGCCGCTGTGCTGGAGGAGTTTTGGTGCGACCACAAGCTGCAACGTAAGAACAGAGACCTCTCCTTTTTTTTACTCTTCTTTGAATTAGATCTGTTTAAAATTGTGATACTTACTATATATGATGTAAATTTGAGATCAAAATTCCACACTTTGTGTTATGAAGGGCTAGCTGATAACAGATAAAAAAAGAAAAAAAAAGCCAGGCCATATTTACAGTCACTCCTTTAGCTGTTCAACTTAATACGTTTTCCCCACACACATTTTATCTCATTTTCTTAATTCTTGTAAATCCCCTATACTCACTGATTTTTCCAGTTTTACATTGAGTTCTTGTTCTCACAGGGAACAGTCGTACATGGAAAGTGTCGTGACCTTCTTGCAGGATGTTGTCCCTCAAGTAAGTTTTCTCTACCAGCAGGCTGCCAACCTGATTTTACAACCCCGAATAAGAAAAAAAAGGGAGTTGGGATGAGCCACATCAATAAAGTTAAAAAAAACACAACAGGTTTTATTAGTACTACACTATAATCTACCCCTGTGTTCTGCAGGCTGTGCCTTATTTGAATTCTGTCCCACAGATTTGGACTAACAAACTGTCTGGACTAAGTTGGACACAAATTATTCTTTGAGACAAATCACTACCATATGAGATAGCACACAGTACCTATGTGTAGATTCCTCTTTTAAGGTTCACTCTCATCTTGAGAACTGGCCCCAGATCTGGAAACAAAGCACCATAGATGAGAGCTCTGAAGTCATGTTATACATTAGTCAACAAGTCTGATTGTAATGGCAGCACTGCTGATTTTGCTACTTCAAACACCCTGTTTCCATCAAACTGAATGTCACACAAAGGATTTTAAATTCTAGAATTTAATCATGTTTATGTTATATATATATATATATATATATATATATATATACACACATTTCTATTTAATCTTTCAAATTACAGGCTTATACCGGAGCTCTACCCACTGATGAAAAAGAGAAAATCATCTGGGTTCGATTTGAGAAAGCTGACATCAGTGGTGAGTATTTGACAGTAATTGAAACGCGTCACATGGCCTTTTTGAATGTAGTCATCTGTGTTTCATGTTGCCACTTATGTTTAAAATCCTATTAAAAACATTTTAAAAAATGTGTGATTTTCTTTTACACTTCTAACGTATACCAGTGTACAGTATAAGTGTGTAAAGTCTTGTCTAATATCATCGAATTGCCAAATTATTACAAAAAAACAAAACTGTCACCCTTTTTGATTGAATCCATGTGCCTTGGCATGTTACCAGTGTCATGGCAATTTCTGAAGGGATGTTTTTCCATTATTCAGAAATATTTTTTCTCAGCTGCTCTTTGCTGGAGTTGTGTCCCTTTACTTTTGTCTTTAAAATAACCCAGAGGTCTTATTTTAAATTTCCGTACCGCGTGGTAGTCAAGTCAGGAAATGCTTTATTCACTTTCTTTGAGCTTGCACAGTAAATGTTCTCAATTTTTTTCAGCGACCATATTTTCTAACATGTTTGTCAGCGAACATCAAGTCCAAAAGTTTAAATACACCTATGGAGAAATTAGTATATTTCCCCAAACATTTGACAGGTACTGTATGTGTATTAACGTTGCTGCAGAGTTTCTGAAGTCATCGTTTTTGTTAATTCTCTTTAGACGATATACTTGTGAACAATGGCATTATTGAGAAGAGATATTTATCATCGTTTGATATTTACATGACATTACACTGGAGTGCAGTTACTTCTGTCGTGTATCAGAATTCTGACTGAAATATTGGCTTCTCTTTTTTTTTGCATACAATATGAATTACTCCATTAAGGCCAAAGGTTTAGTTTGAAAATGTCTTTGCTAAAACACTCCACTTCACAGCTTCTGAAGAAACTAGAAACATAAAATAAAACCATTTCTCAGAATGTTAAACTTTGTGTTTTTATTGGAAATCTCTGACTTTTCCTTATGATTAATACTACTACTACTAATAGGGGTGCACGATAACTATCGGGCTGATAACAGGAAATTAAGACGTCATCCCGATAAGTCCGATATCATGACGAATAGCCCCGATAACATATATATATTTTTGTCAACACGGCAGTGCCTCGCTCCCTCTGAGCCTTAAATGACCTGCAGTGAATGTTATGTTCAAGTAACATCAGCATAATCAGAAAAATGATTACTCAATAAGGAAAATCAAGAATACCCCCTCATGTCAGAAAACAACTAGTTAACTCGGTCATAATTTTAGTAGTTGCTGACTTGAATTGGTATTCTCCCACATGTTACACATAAAAAAGAAAAAAATAGAAAAGGCTGAAAGAACGACTAGCAAACAAGGGAACGTGGGAATTTACGTTACACCTTGAATGCAGCCTGCAGCAGAGCGTGCTGATCACAACAAACATGGCGGCGTGGAACTTTGTTAAAGTTTCAGAAGAAGATAGTTTGGTGGTTATTTGTGACGAATCCTACGAGGAGGGAAGCACAAGCTTTAATACGTAAAACCTGATCGACCACCTACAACATAACAATCGCTTCCATGTAGTTTTAAAATCGCGCTAACGCGAGCTAACGGAAGCTAATGCTAACGTGCGCAAGCCAGCAGCAGTCTCCTCTCTCCCTCATTCCTCTCATCTAAAGCTTCCACGAGATTAAAAAATAAAAAATAAAAACTTCTGAACCTCATTTACTTTAATTAAAGGTATTAATTTAAATGTAACCACAACCCAAAATCCTTTAAATGTTAATCTTTTTCAGTTAGTAATTCTGATGCATGTATTTCCATCAGTTCAATGAGCCTTTATTTTTTATATCAGTCAGTAATGAACCTTATTTAAGTTAATGTGAGATATCAAATAGGTTTGTTTGATAGCTTTACGAAAATGTTTGAGAGACTTGACAATAGTTTTTCACTGGAAAAAATAAATATCTGTTCATTTAAAAAGTCAAAACTATTTTTGATTTTGTTAATAGTATTGATGTAATGATCTTAGGTATATGTGTGTGTTATCGGTATCGGTAAAAAAAAACAGTTATCGTGCATCCCTAACTACTACTAATAATAATGATATTAATAGTAATTAATAGATGTCTGTCTTAAAAACATTGATGTGATATGCATGTTGCCTCAGCATTTCAAAGGTTAAAGCCAAGTTTATTTCATAACTTGGTAATATGACGATAATATAACAGAGCTTCAAATAAATCTATTTTGGGGTTAAATTAACTTTATAGATGTTTTGATTCTCATATGGTTGGATTTTCAAACAGAAATTCCAACTAATGTGTCCTGTCTCATGATGTGTTTTGCACAGATACTGCCCGTAACCCAGAGTTTCTGGAGATGCACAGCGGCACCTCTGATCCTCCTCTCTGCCTCATGATTGGCTACACTGATGGGATACAGATCTGGAGCATATCGGTAAGTCCGTTTAGCTCATTTCTGAATCTATAGGCAGCAACCCCTTTCATTTTTTACTTTGTTCTTTTGTATCATTCGTTCTGATAAATAAAACAAAACGCCAGGATGGATAAATCTGTTGGAGAATTACATTTCATCAGTTGGTCCACTGTTGAACAAGATTATTTTTTTCATTGTTGTTGTTTTTTTCTCTTTAATGCATTCTTGATAAAGCCTTTAAAAGAAACATCAAAAACAAGTCATGCAACAATGTAACTTGGAGACATCCTTAAATTTATTATTTCAAAGGAACTATGATGGCCATAGATCTTCTTAGGCTAAGCCAGTCCTTCTCAAATAGTGGGGCGCGACCCTTTGGGGGGACGTGGTGCGATGCCAAGGGGGGCGTGTGTGACCCCGGGGAACAAGCTGTTTTTTTTTTTTTTGTCGTACTGGAATAAAGTGTAATTGCACATATACTCCAGTAAGGGGCAGTGGCGTTCTCATTATCACAGTGTGCAGGGAGTGTTAGCTATATTGTGTAGGGTCTTTTTTTTGGGGGGGTGAAATGTTTTCTTCTTCCTTGGGGGGGGCGCAGCAGAAAATAATTGAGAAGCACTGGGCTAAACACATTACATTAATTAATGTGAAAGATTAATTAGGATGTTGAAAAAAGCGTATTTCTTCTCACTGCAGTGATGCTTTATCTTCGGCATTGATTGCAGGACTGGATCATGTAAACAATATGTCCTCTGGGTCCAAAAGTTAAACTCTGCTAGAATCACTTTCTGACCAGGAGCATGTCATGACATGTCGAACGTTTAACCATGTGAGCGACAGAAAAACAGTGAAGAATCAGAAAACAATATTTAAAAAATGTTCCAGATTAACGTGCAGTAGGCGCCTCAGAGTTTCTGAATCCTCTGGCCTCTTCTGTATTTCTTTTTACATGAAACTGAAAACATCATCAGATTCTTGCACAAATCCCAAAGCAGACAAACCACATTATATTAAACAAGTCAGAAATTTTAGTTGTATATCTGTTCAGGAAAATAATGCAATAATCATATACCTTGAGTCAAAGTATATCATTATCTGGGATTAGGAGTCGATCTGTTTGAAGAACAGCGTCCGCAAAATTTGAGCAGAAATGCAGCCTGAAGGGGGGTCACAAGCCAGTGCCTCCTTTGGGCCGGTCCCAAGCCCGGATAAATACACAGGGTTGTGGCAGGAAGGGCGTCTGACGTTAAACCTATCCTAAACTAAAAATGTGAAATCACAAGACACGCGAACCCCAAATGGAATCAGTCGAGGCCCGGCTTTACAACGACCTCCATTGATGCTGTTGACCTACGAGGCGCCGGTCGAAAGTGGGCTACTAGTGAACAAGGAAAGGAAGAAGGCATATCCGCAGGCAGAGAGAAAGGAAGAGCAAGAGATGAGTGTTGAGAGGAGGGACTTTGAATTTTGGGACTATGACAGGAAAAGCCAGAGAGTTGGTTGACATGATGCAGAGATGGAGGGTGGATGTTCTGTTTTCAGGAGACCAGGTGGAAAGATAGCAAAGCTAGAAGCTTGGGAGCAGGTTTCAAACTGTTTTATCACGGTGTAGATGGAAAGAGAAATGGAGTAGGAGTTATATTAAATAAGAGTTTGTTAGGAATGTTCCGGAGGTGTCAGATAGAGTGAAGAGTCTGAAGATAGACATTGAAGGTGCGATGCTCAACGAGAAGGATAAACCGAGAAGTGCTTGTAGCTTTAGTTAATTATTGGATAAAGGTCTGGGGGCTGGCCACTCCATCACATTGACCTTATTGGTCTGGAAGCAAGATGCTGCTACTTACTGGTGTGCTTGGGGTCATTGTCTTGTTGAAACACTCATTTCAAGGAAATGTTTCTCTTCAGCATTGGGCAACTTGACCTCTTCAAGTATTTTGATATATTCAAACAGTGTATTGTGGTTTGAATTCTGTATCCTGCAATCTTGCTTTCACCAGTCAACAAAATGTTGCACCATTTCTTGTTAGGCCATTCAATGTGTTCTTTGGCAAATTGTAACCTCTTCAGCACAAGTCTTTCTGGCTTTGGCTGACTTTTTAAAGCACTTGAGATGATATTAGTTGAGCAGCCTCATTTTCTACACTTCTTTATGTGTTTTTCCATCTCCAATCAACCTTTTAATGGAAGGCGCACTGCTCCTCTGAACAATGTCTGCAAAGACTAATTTTACTCAGAGTTTTTGTGAGAAATGCACCATGACCTGCTTGTGCAGCATTTGCTGCCTTCGTCCTTAAATGAGGGTCACCTGTTTGACACCTGTTTAGTCACAGAATGAATGAGCTTACTGACTGAACTCCACACTGCTGTTTTATTACTGCTGCGTTATTATCGCGTTAACGCATTAATTTTTTAACGCCGACATTTATTTTATCGCGCGTTAACGCATGTTGCTCACATGCTTTTGTTTTGAAAAGTCTGTTACTGCTGCGGAAGTGGAAAACAGTTAACATAAGGAAAAGCTAAAACAGACATGGAGAACGGTAAAAATCCGTGAACTTTACATTTCAGGTAGCAACTCAGGTAGCAATATTAACAATTCTGTCTGGAAAAAAATTCTGGACTGCAACAAAACTTTTGCGTCATTCCTCCATTTATCATCAGATCTGCTCCATGTGTTCACTGTCCTGCTGTTCTCTAGCTGGTTACTGCAGTGCGGCTCCGTCTAGTGGCTCAGATGTGTAATGACAACAGAAAGGCCAGTCCTCGATTATAAAACAAATTCAGTTCTGTGGCCTGTTTTTTAATTTCGTATTTTTGATCCAAGTCTAAAATCGAAATATAAAAAAAAAACAGGCAGTTTTTTTAGATTGTTAGATTAAAAAAAACGAAAAAACGTAATAAAATGTCACTTTTTAATTTTTTAAATTATTTTTGATTGACAATTGAAAATGGAAAGAATGAATGATAGACGGATTGGTAAAGTTACTGAACTTTAACATGGACATTTTCATTTTAAAGTTCTCCCAGACGGAGGATTCAACAGAAACAAGATTACTTGTAACAACTGACAAGTTGAACTCCCTGTTTTTTTAATTTATATATATATATATATATATATATATATATAATATATATAATATATATATATATTATATATATATATATATTATATATATATACACACACACCACACACACACACACACACACACAAAGAAAAGTCTCAGATGATGTTTCGAGTCACAAATACAAAGTAGAATAGATTTTCTTTAATAAAAATAAATTAAGTGTACTAAATACATGGTGTAGCATGTAGTCATACTTTTGTTTGAGGTTGCATTGCATTTTAGAAGTTAATTTATTGTTAAAAAAAGAGTTTTTGAATAATCCTCCAGGTGATATCTGAAATTTTGCACCTTTTTAGTCTCCCACATAAAATTGACAAACTCATAATTACACTTTACAAATGAGACATTCAAATAGTGGTGCGGTAAAACAGTGCATTTATATGATTATTTTATTGTTTTGTCATTTGTCATTATCTAAGATGCCCTTATTCTTTTAATTCAGTACCAGTAACAGTATATTGTAGTGACTGTAAGACCACTAGATGGCAGTGTTGACCAAATTATGGCGTATATAAAGTTCAAACAGAAGCAGTAGCCTGCCTTCATGTTGTTAGGAGAGTCCCAAGGTTTTAATAATGGGCAGTGATGAACAGGTTGTTAGTTTTTGATTGCAGTTGTATCGAATAAGAAAATGTGCAAGAATCTTTAAGAATTCTGCAGAATGTTAATAAAAGAACATGATTTCCAAAGGTGCAAACAAAAACAAAAAAACACTATAATAAGGAAAGGTATGGATATTGAAAATGCAAATTTCAAAGTATTTTCCAGTAAATATTTCTTTGTAGCTAGTATGAATCCAATATATATATATTTTTTGTCTTTATTTAACTAGTTGACACTTAATATAATGTTGTTTTTCTTTCTCCCAACACTTAAAAACCCTTCTGGCATTGAGGATACCGGTTTGTAAATTGGCTCAGCTGTGTTTTTATTGTCCTAAAAATGTTGTGGTATTTATTGAAAGTAGCTCGACAGGAAATAAGGGCCAGAGAGAGAGAGAGAGAGAGAGAGAGAGAGAGAGATGGGGAAGCAGAGGGTCACTGGCTGCACATGGGCTGTAGCCTCTGTATGTAAAGGGTTAATAAATGTTCCAGTTGTTATCTCGCCCTTTTTTTTTTGGCAAACACATCTTAGGTCGTGCAACAGTGCTGTGTCATTGTTTCATTTCAAAAGTCTCAGCATCTCTCCGTTAGGGACGTCTCAGGCTGCAGTCAGGCCAGAATAGTATCTCTACTGTCTTCTTCTTCATGCCTTTGTAAGCTGTGCAGAATGTGGCTCTGCGTTGTAATGTTGAAAAATGCATGGCCATCCCAGAAAAAGAAGTTATATCAAAGGCAGCATGTGTTGCCCTGAAACTCCAGTGTACTTTTCGGCATTAATGCTGCCATTGCAGGGCCATTACTGATACAACTTCATATCGTCAGCGATCCTCTGTCTAAGATTCGTTGCTGGTAACCAATCCAACCCACCCATCTTGAATCTTGATTTGTCTTTCCACAATACAAGTTTGTTGGGTGGTCCATCCCAGAAGTCTTTGGGTGCAGTTCTGTTAGCGGGCTGGAACCGTTAGAGGTCCGACCTCCTCCTCAGTCTTTTCAGCTGTCGTATCTCCGCTAACTGTGACTGAGCCGGTTGCACGTAACCCACCTGTTCCATGCCACCTGGTGGCAGTAGTGATCCACTTTCACTGTTTGTCGTCCACTAATAAAAAGAAGAAGAAGAAGAAGAAGACATCAAAGATGAAGAAACAAAGGAAGGAAAACTAAAATGCTGATATAAACGTGGTTGCTAACTATGGAGCTACAATGGCTGCTTGTTTCTATTTGCTGTTTGTATAATGCGTAGTGGTGTTGAATGAGACGAGATGACTTGCATGTGAAAGGGATGTTGGGCAGCTGTATGACGTCATCTCCTGCCCACGGCATACCCAGTCAGCACCAAGTCCACACCACCCCCCCATTGAGCATTTTTCAGGGCTGATCTGAGAGGCTAACTCACCGCATGTACGTGTTTCAGCTCTGTCGAAGTTCTGGCAATTTTTTCATGCCGCTGTTCCTCGTAGCGGAGAAACCACCCCAGCCTTTTCTGATTTTGAATTGGAAATGAACCAGAATGCTCCTTGAATCTTACAGTTTGTGTGTTTATTGTTGATCTCTCTCTCACTCTCTCTACACTGTTTTTTTCTACGTTCAGATTTGTTAAGACTGGGCCGGTGTTGGATTAAAAAGAAACTTTACCAAGCAAAAAGGGAAACTATTTTGACCTCTATTCTATGTTGGTCTTGGAAAATCATTAGAAGACTTTGTCATCTCTGTAGCTTAACAAATTACCCACAATGCCGTATAGGTTTCTTCCACCAAGTATCGCCTTTCATGTAGAGACTGTCACTGAAACATGCAAACTTCACATACATCCTGTGAGATCTAAACACTCCAGAGTCCTTAATCAGTCTCTTTGTAAACATCCACAGGCCGCAGATAGAAGGCCACGCTCTTTCTTTATCCATGATCACACACATTGGTCACTGTGAGGTGGCAACTTGCAGATTTTCTGTTGCAGTTATTGTGGTGAGGCAAAGTTGTGCAACTCTTTGAGCCATGTTGTACACACCCTGTAAAAGTATAAGCATAGCAAACCTCCTTTACTTTTACAGTTAGTCAACAACTATTCAAGCTATTCATTGTTTTCTTTCAGTTTTCAAAGTTTACGGGATGTTTCTGGGTTGTGTTTCTTTCTTTTTTTTTTTTTAAATGTAAGCACTGAAGGTGCCTTGCTCTCTAGCTCTTGAGTGGCTGTGAAGTGTTTGTGACAGTTGCTAAGCCAACACCCTCTGTAATGGTCCGGCACAGTATGAACACACACACACACACACACACTTTCATTCACTCAAGAGATGGGGACTCTGACTGGTTGTATGAATGCTGACAGAGGTGTTTAGGTGATGTAGATTATTGCCATCTCACACTGGAGAGGTGTCATCCAGTGTTGCCTGATAAGGGGCAGATTGCCTCGGACAAATTATGTGTTCACGTACAAGTTGAGATGAAATACTTGTAAGTGGGATGCCAGTGCAAGTGTCAGTAAATATGTTTGGGACGAAAATGATCAACTCAATAAAGCTTAGATATATGTTCTAGGGATGCGCATGGTTAACCGTTTAACCGTTAACCGACTAACCGATAAATACTAACGGTCAATTTTGTTTTTAAGCTATGTAATTCAATCAACTCATGGGGGCGTGTCGACAGGTGCAACAGGCCTCTGATTGGTCAATTCTACATCCGCGTAGAAAAGAGCGCGTCATTGAAAAAATGAGGAAGTACCGACATCTGTACGATTCTGGTTCTCTACACTACAAAGACAGCACATATTCTAGTAATTCATGGAGGGAGATAGCGATGAATGTGGGTCTGGATACGGCCGAGACGGTGAGGAAGTGGAAAAACACAAGAGATAAGTTTAGTAAGTTTAGCTAGTTCGTGATTGTCCATCTTGCATTGTGGCAGGAAAAACATAGCGGAGACCGTGCGAGTATAAATCAAAAGTGACGGCGTCATCTCTGTGACAAGCTGACGGCGACACATTGCCACGAGAGTATACACGGGGAAATGTCTGCATGCGTCCACGACAACGCGCGCAACATCGTGGCAGCCAACCCTCCTGGACTTATAGGTTAACGGTTATTAATCGTTAAAGGGCGTCTGGTCATAAAAAAAAGTCCAAAATGTGCATCCCTAATATGTTCATATTAGAGATCGACCGATATGGGTTTTTCAGGGCCGATACCAATTATTAGTAGTTAGAGGAGGCCGATAACTGATATTGGAGCCGATATTCATTTGAAGTAAAAGTGTAAAAATTGGCGTAAAAAATTGATTAATGCAAACACTGAACTTCATTGAAATGCCTAAAGCATGTTTATTGAATCACACAAATAGAAAATAATAGCTCCAGAAATGCCTGAATTTCCTAGACTCAGAAACATCTGTTTCAACAAGGACCCTGTCATTCAAAACTGCTACAATTTTACTGATTAATATGACAAAAGCTACATAAAAAAAGTATAATAGTTGCTATGAGTGCAATTAAACTCCTGACAGGACACAAACAGCTTTTCGGGCTTTATTGATCTCACACAGCATTTAAAATGTTCCACCACTTTGTTCAGATAAATCATTTCTGAATTTTACTCTTATCTTCTCGTTCATTTTCAGATGATAGGACCAGAAAGCTCATAGCAACGTTAGTAGTCGTGAGTTGTAGAGTTTTTCACGTGACTTTAGCTACATACTATTCTCCACATTACATACCGTGATTTCCTATTGAGCGCACCTAAATATAAGGATTCGAATATTTGGATCTCAAAATAAATACGTGCAGTAGCTCTGTTTACTTCTTTGACCGACAGCCTTTAGCTTAAAAGCTAAATCATGTGCATTCCTTCGTGTGTTTTCCATGATGAGGGTGTGTGCATGAAGCGCAAAATGACTGATCTGAAGAATTTAGTGTGAGTGCGTTTGATTTAATTGAACAGTTTCATTGGTTCGCTGCGACCGGTTCGGTAATTTCATTCTGACGAGGATAAACGTATTGACGGAATGAAGCTAGCCCGTAGAAATCTATACATTAGCCACATCGTTGTATAAGCTGTAGGGTTCAAAGCGTGAGAAAAAGTAACGGCTTACTGTCCGGAGAGTACGGTGTATTTTCCCCATTGCTAATACATAGTCTGCAGAGCGTTTAGAGCCAGATGGACGAGCTAATTTTATGGTAAAAGCTAAGCAGCCTCCACCTTAACGCTCCCTAAAACAAGTGAACTGAGTTTTTTATGAGCTCTCTCTTAATCACACACACATGCTTTTCTATCATGGACTGTTTCTTGGTCGATATTATCAGCAGTCTTCACTTATATAATTCACAGACATGTTGGGACGTAATATGAGTTAGCGGAGCTGCCGCTAAGGTTTACTCTGCTCTTATGTTGTTCTGCTGCTCACTGTAACGTTAGTAGTAGTTGTGAGATGCAGAGTACTGGGATGTTTATTACCATTTCAGAAGAGCTTTCTGCATTTACCTTTGACACATGTTTTCTGTCCGGAGCTTCTCACACAAGAAAACTTCCTCTCACTCCAGTGTGTGTGAGGACAGCTTCTTCTTTGGAGGCTCCGCCTCTGTCGCTCAACCAATCAGAGGACGGGCTGCACCTGAGCCTAAATAACCCAGTTTTAAATTGATTTCTTCATATTGGACTGTCCAGATTAAAAAAAAGGCCGATGCCGATATATGTCAAATTTCCAAATATCGGCCGCCGATAGTCGGCCCGACTGATAATCGGTCCATCTCTAGTTCATACCTTAGTCACTGCAGCTTGTACTTTAGCATCTGAATTACAGCAGACAGCATTACATTTTGCTCAAATGCAATATAATCATCTATTTGTTCCAGAGATAGGTTATTCAGAAATATTATACTAACCCTCAGCATTATTATTCTGCTCTTACACATCGTGGGTTTGAAATAAAACAAGATGTGATCAAAGTGTAGACTTGGAACTGTAATTTAAGAGGTTTCACAGAAATATGGCTTTTACCATTTAGGAATTACAGCCATTTGAGAAAACTGCTTCCTTTTCAAGAGCTCAAATGTATATGGACAGTGGCACCGAATTGCTAATCTAACCATAAATTTTAATTCTTGGAAGAAGTATTTGCCTTCAAACAGTCTTTGCAGAATGCTCAGGGTCATTATCCCTCTGTTCTCTGAAGTACCGCCCTCTCAGTTCTGTAGCATTAGGCTCAATGTGAGTAAAGAGTATAGCCATGTCCACCCCAGAATTCATCTTGTTACTTCTGTCAGCGCTCATATCATCAATAAACACCAGTGAGGGTGTACATTTGGGAAAAAAAAGGTCATACACTCAAAAGCTTCTCCAGCACATCCCAAAGATTCTCAATGGGGTTCAGGTCTGGACTCTGTGGTGCCAATCCATGTGTGAAAATGATATCTCATGCTCCCTGAACCACATTTCTTGCGATTGCGGGTTGCGGGTAGCAGGTAGCAGGTAGTCTGACCACCCGCTACTCGCAACCCACATGCCGGCGCATACAAGAACGCGTCCAAATGGCATCAATGTGCATCCACCTGGTCACATATGGACGTGCACAAACTACCTCTGGACTTAACTCTTGTATAAAAAGCGTGGTTTGGCCTCATTTGAACTCCTGAAGAAAATGGCAGAGATCATCTTAAATGGCTTGCTCACCAGTTAAACAATAGACGACCAGAGTGTGTTTACTGGGAGCGCACGGACCATCTGGGACTTTCGGGTAGCTGATAGGAATTGTCTGTGTAAGAATATTTATATGTACATATCAGTGCAGAGGAGGAGGAAGCTCTGCTTTTAAAGGCAATGGCTACTGACGCACTGATTGGTTTAACAGGTGGAACGCCCTAACCACTCCTATCCATAATGTAGCGGGTAGCACAGGTGGGATAGCGGGTTAAGGAAGGGTGGGACGATTGCGTTCTTTGCGAGGGAACGCCCTCCCGCTACCCGCTATCCCTAAATAGCGGCTTAAGGAGATCTGGCAGAAGATCGGGCCCTATGTCTTCAGATTAGATTTTGACAGTGATGTACCTCTGAAAGATATTTATATTTTTTTTTGTCATCCTTCACTTACATTAACATCTCCATATATTTTATATTGGCAGCTGTGGTCGAACAGGTGTCAAATGCCAATTCAGTACTTGATATCCAAGGCCAGACTTTTTAGGACTTTTTTAATAAGGGACTACTAGACTGTACCTGGCCAATTAGCTTCTTTTTATTCTGTCGTCCAAATTTCTTTGAGCCCTTGAAAATTGAGGTATTTTGCTTACAATGGCTAATTTCAATACTATTCAACTCAATTCACTTTAACACAATGCAGCTTGATTTAAATAAATCAATTTAGTTATACTTTATTCACCCCTGAAGAGAAATGATTTGTTGCAGTAACTGTCATGATTTAAGTCTCTTCAAGGATTAATTATAGCTGATTCTCGCTGTGGACAGGACAGATCTCCTGTAGTGGTCTGTGTTGCACCAGATCTGAAGAAGCCTCTGACTGAAGACGCTCTGTTGTATGCTCAGGTTGTACACTCAGGGTTGTCCAATATGTTTTACACTTCATGAAGTATCTTTCTTTGTACAGTTAGCTCCAGAAGGTTCAGAACAATCCCCAAAACAGAGGCAGTCTTCTTTTATGAGTTTGTTCAGTTTTTTTTTTTAAGTTGCTGGCTCTGATGCTGATACGCAACAGATGACTGCAGATGAGATTGCATTCTCCACAAGAGACTTATAAAAGATATACAACATCTTACTGCATACATTTAAGAACCTAAGCTTCTTCAAGAAGTGAAGTCTGCTCTGTACCTTCTTGCAGATAGCATTAGTGCTGTGTCTCTAATCCAGTCTATTGTCCAGGGGAACACTGAGGTAGTCCTCCACCACTTCTTCTACCATGATGGAGATACTGTTTGACTTATTCCTGGTCCTTCTAAAGTCCACAATCATCTCTTTGTCTTATTGTTCAAGTTGAAATGGTCCACCAGTTCTCTGTACTTAGTCTCTTGTTCAACACCTGTGTCTTTTGGAGTTTCTTACGCAGGCTGAATCATGTTGAATGCACTGGAGAAATTGAAGAACATGAGAGCTCCCTGCTTCTGTCCAATGACAGTGGGTATATGGCGATAAGCAGGTATATGATGGCATCTTCAGCTTCAACCCCATGACGATAAGGAAACTGCAATGGGTGCAGGAATGTGCTTGTCTGCTTCATCAAATGGACCATCAAAAATTTCTTCAGGACGTTTATGACGTGTGATGTTCAGGCAAAAGGTCTATAGTCATTAAAGACAGATGAATTTCTGTTGCTGGAACAAGGCAGGGTATCTTTCACAGCACTGGAACATTTTCAGTTCAATTTCAATTGAAGTATACTTTAATTATCCTCAGGAAGAAATTAAATTGTTGCAGTAACTGTCATGTTTTAAGTCTTTTCACTAATTCATTGTAGATGGTTGTAGCTTTGGGCACAAAGGAGATCCTGTAGTGGTGTGTGTTGTCATGGATCTGAGGAATCCTCTCACTGAAGAGGCTCTGTTGCTGAATCACTGTGTTGCATAGAAGATATTCAGAATGATTTCCTGGTTCATGCTGAGGTTGCTTTAGAATCCCACATCGGTCTGCACAGGTCTTGATGACTGGTGCCGACAGTATCTGGACCTGCATCCTTGTTCTGGTTCTCTCACTTTGAATGGAACTGTTGCAAAGTTGTAATTGTGAGCACTATACACACGCATATACAAAGCTTAAATTGAAAACGCTATATACAGATTATACGTACACTCAACACACACAATAAGAAATATTTACAGAGCAGAATGATGATGATCATGCCGATGATGATGATGATGATGATGATGATGATGATGATGATGATAGAACGGCGCTACGGCAGCAGCTCAACAGGTGCCTGTTGGCTAACGTACATTAACAGTTATACATAACATGTCTCTGCACATGTTGAGCATCTATATTTGATACAGACACGGGCTGGTATAACATGATGAATTAGAGTTTTTCTGTCTTATTTTACCACTTTGTAACAGAACGTCTTACCTTCGCATAGACCGTATCTTTGCCACCTGAATCACGCCTCTTCCACCACGACTTCTTCTGCGTCTTCTCGATTTATAGGCCCACCGTGAGTTCTTCTTCTGCGACTTATAAATTAATACGCAGCATTACAATGCAAACCGCCGCCCATCGCGCCGGAATTGAAACGACACGCAACATTCACAAAGTAAACAGTCTGGAGGTGAGGGCGAGTCAAAATCCAAAAAATGTATTCGTGGCGGGCCACCAAGCTGGAGGCCAATGTGTGGTATGAGGTCTATTTGGTTTGAGACAGGAGAGAGGATGCTGAGTTTGTTTCTGTATAGAACCGTTGGAAGAGACTTCCATCTATCTGATCCTTCTTCTGCTTCAAGCCTGTCATCGTCTTCATCCCCAACCACATATCTTTTCTGCTCCAGCTTCTTCTCCAGATTTTTTTCTTTACACCTCCTTTAAATCTTTAGTCTATAAAGAATAAAGTACAAATAATCTAATCTGTCTTTAATCTTGATTTCCAGTTGTTTTGTACTGACCTCAATAATTCCCTGTCTCCCTCCCTGAATGGCCCTTTTTTTTTTTTTTTTTTCTTGTTGAGGCTCTTTCAGGCCTCTGGTGATCTGGGGTTTGTTATTGGGGAAGCACCTTACTGTTCTGGTGGGGATGATGTTGTCCACACAAAAGTTTGTGTAGTCAGTCACACACTCGATCATGATGTCATCTTCATTTGGCTCACAGAGTGCATCCCAGTCTGTTGTCTCAAAACATGCCCGTAGAGTTTCTTAACACCTTCCCACAGTTCTTTTGGTCACAGGTTTCCTTTAAATAGGTTTGTAAGTGAAGTAGTGAAAGAGCAGATTATGATCTGTTTTGCCATGAGCAGGTCATGCAGAGGAGGTGCATGCATTTGAATGGAACAAATTCAGTGTTTTATCTTCTCCGGCGGAGCAGTTGTCAAACTGTTAAAACACTGGCAATGTGACAGAGAGAGAGGCGTGATTGAAATCTCCAGATATCATCACAAATGCACTGACATTTTGTAGGTGAGCAAGAAGTAAGCCAGTGATTTCTCGTGCAGCTTCTGCACCAGCTGATTATGGGATGTACACTGCTTCTAAAGTTACACGGGTAAACTCTTCCAGTTGATAACATGGATGAAAACGTTCAGGTTACAGTTCAGTATCTTGGGTGCAGAAACAGTGTTTCACTTTAGCATGTCCTAGGTTACACCCCGTCATTGACAAGCACTGCAATTCCACCATACTTGCATTTGCCGCTCCTCTTCAAGTCTCTGCCAGGCTGAGAGATGTTGGAATCAGGAATATGCTCCTGCACCATGTCTTGGTGGAACACATAATACTGCATTGCCTCCAGATGTACCATCATCAGTGCTCAAGGCTTGTCCATCTTATTTCCCTGACATCTCACATACCCCATTGTGACCGAGGGAATAGATGGTTTAAACTTCCTTCTTCTCTCCACTTTGCTCCTGCTGTATATCCATGACAGCTCCTTGGTATTATTTGGGTTCTTTAAATCTCAATTAGCTGCCCCATATTTCCATATTCCATATTTCTATTTCAAATCCATTGTGGTGACGTATAAAAGCAAAATCATAAAAACTCTCCCATTGTCCAAACTGGACCTAACTTTATTTTCGATTCTCTCCCAACAATTTCCTTGTTTTTTTATTTATTTACCCCCCACCACGACCAAGTTTAAATTAACAAATTGCTGTGCTAAAAATGTTTTTCCTATTCCATGCTTAAAATTATCTGTTGACAGTAGGGAAATTGGCATATACATATTTTGTTCAATATATCCTATCCTAGATTTTCCCTGTGAATGTGTGAGTTAATTTCACCAGGTTAAAACTGAGAAAAAGAACAACTATCTTGTTTCCTTTGCAGCTCAGCCTCATAAGTAATCAGTAGTAACTACATCAATATATACTTCAGGACTTTGTTCATCATTTCTGCATGAACCTGTTCCTGTCCTAAAGTACCTCCTCACTTCAAGCCACCTGGACATATGTGAGCTTCAGTTTGTAAGCGTCTCCACTTGTGAATATGGCCCTCATATCTGTTAACAGCTTATGGCATTACATTTGAGAGATTAAAACAGAAGAGCAGACACTGTGATTCCACAAAAACATCCAAACCGCAAATGAAATGAATATAATGAATGGCTGTATCCGGTGAAAGCAACTTTGAAAAAGCAATTTAGCATATTGCACACTCTTTGCCACTAATGTAATGCTGGAGATGTTGTTGATGGCAGAGCATGTCACACCGAGCCATGTAAGGCGAGGATGAGCTGTGGGGTAAAGCACAAAAATCCTACGCATTAACCCCAGCTCTCCCCTTCTCATTTTAATCCAGCAAATTCCATTATTCCCTCTCGTGGATCCATTTGTCTGCAAAGGAATCCTACTGTGCTGCTTGCATCCTTTTATGCCAGCTATCAGTATTCAGATAACCTATTCCATCTCCAGTGTTAATCTACCACTGCTGGGCCTCAAGCACTTTGAATAAAAACACAGCTCCAAATCCATCACTTTGAAAAGGCTACTAATTGCACAAAAGAGCAATCATCCCCTCAGATGGGTTTAAAGATTTAAAACAAACAGATTAAAGCACTGCTAAAGTGATAAAGCAGGGTTTACTGTAATTTTACATATAGAAGAACAACAAAAGTGGGGCATTCTGCACTTAGAACAATGTGCCATTACACGCAGCCAAGGTCCACCCAGATGTACGGCATCACATCTGAATGCAGAAAGCCTAATCTGGGCTGGACACACATGCACAGACCTCCATTAAAGTGCTTTACACTTTAATTGTATTTCCTCTGTAATAAATACCAGTAATGGAACAAACTTTAAAATCTGCAATATTAAAGAAATGTTTAATGTTAATCCTTAAATGTAACTTAAAGTCTGCTCTAATGTGTTGCAACGAACTTGTTTGATCAGTGAAGCCAGATGATAAACAGAAGTTTTTTTTTTAAGAAGCCATAAAGACAGTCCAAACCCCTGCAGCTCACTGAATATCTGCAATAAAACAGTCAAACACTGAAACGCTGGGGCTACTGGGAATGCTGCTTTATTTCTCTATTAATTTTTAATGTACGGTGGCTATTTTCTTGGGATAATTGGCTGCTATACATGTTGAAAGGTCTTTGAAGATCTCCAGTATTTTGGATACTTACCAAAAATCCTGGACAGAAAAGACTGACATGGATATTAGAGTGAAATATGAAGTGAAAATGAAAAGGTTGTAAACACGGAACACTACATGTGTGTATTAAAAAGCTGTACTGTAACTTGTTTCTGAAGGCTTAGTCTAAGGGTGAATTCCAATTCCTCCCTTAACCTCCCTTTGGCCCTCACTCTTATCCCTCGAAAGTAAGTGTAAGGGCTATCTTGTGACTTAGAAATGGGACACCCCTTGACTACAGTTACGTCTTCAGACTGAAATGTATCAGAGCCCGTGTTGTCTCTGTATTCCCTGAAATGACACAAGGATAACATTGAAAAGAGCACCATATATTCTCTAAATAATATTAGCAAATAACACAATACAATACATTATTCAGTCCTCCGTCGCTACACAACAAGGTATACAAGTAACATGAAGAATAACGATGTTAATCCATGAAAAAAGTCTCAAACAAAGACAATAAGATGGTTTCGTAACATTTATATCTTTAAGAACTAGGAAGATGCTCACATTTGTAGCTAGCTTTTTTTGGCACCATCCTTTTCGAAGATGTCTTGGCTAAATTACCCAGTGCCTTCTGGGTGGCCCTTACTACTAAGGGTGGTGCCGGAGAATCTCAATTTTGAGGGCGATACAGCCCTCAAACTTGTCCCTCAATTTGACGTTCTTAGAATCGGGACAGCACTGGCACCTAGCGGGAGCGCACATTTTGAGATTGAGGGTTTGAGATTGAGGGTTAAGGGAGGAATTGGAATTCACCCAAAGTCTTATGTAATTATTCTTGTAACAGATTTTTCCTGATCAAGATAATTAGTATTGTTTATGCTAAACCATTAAATAATTAGTATTTATTCAGTTTTGAGTTTTAAACAGATTTCATGTCTGTAGTTTGTTGAGTGGCCAAGAAGAAACTGGAACAGACCTTCCTCTCATTTCTTTTCTTTCTTTATCCATTTTGGAATAATGAGCCTTATGGTTTTATGGCCTTTTGTGACTTCAGAATGAGATGATTGTTTGCTGTACAGATCTGCTGGTATTTATGTTTAAAAACATATCTCCCCGGTCAAACTAAAAATATCCAAGCTACGAATAAGTCACTCCATTCACTGGGCTGTTTGCTGCACTTCTCTTGCTTCTCCCCTACACTCTGTACCCACCTGCTACTATAAGCTATAAGCTACTATTGATGACATTGTAAAGGTGTCCCTATCTCTTGTGACCCCCCCCCCCCACCTGCTATACAGATAAATATGTACACAGGTGTTCTCATTGAATGTATTTTACCCTTACTGTGCATGTGAAGCAGCTCACTCAGAGAGAACAGTAAACATTATATTATGATTTTTCAGCAGTAATTGCTATTACAACAACAATGTACTAATACAACATCTTTCTCTGGGAACCACTCAAGATCCTTTTACAATGCAGTTTGATAGCTAAAGGCTCTGCCACTGTATCTCGACCTACAGACTCTTGGAACGGCTAGTAAAGCTGCATTGAGGGAGTGAATGGTTCTACTGGGGCAGTAAGAAACTACGAGGTCTGCAAGATATATTGGAGCTTTATATGTAAGAAATAATATTTTGAATTTAATTCTAGATTTCACAGTGAGCCAGTATAATGAAGCTAGAACTGGTGAGGTGTGATCCCTGTTCCCAGTACTAGTTAATACTCATGCTACATCATTCTGGACCAGTTGAAGGTTTTTAACACTATTGTTTGTGCAGCACGAAATCAATCCGTTACAATAATCCATCCTGGAGGTAATAAGGGCATGGATTCATTTTTCTGCATCCTTTTGAGTCAGATGTTTCCTGTTTCCTAATATTATGCAAATAAAAGAAGGCTAACTTTACAAATGTGTTTTGTATGAGAGTTAAAAGGCAGGTCTTGATCAAAAATTACACAGAAATTTCCAACAGTAGAGCTAGAGGCTAAGGAAATGTGACCTAAATTAACTGTACAAGTCAAAAGTGCCTCTCCAAGGTGCTTGGGACCAATTACGACAACTTCATTTTTATTTGAATTAAGAAGCAGGTAATTAACAGATTATTATTCCTGAATTTCCCTTTGGGGATGAATAAAGTTTTTTTTTAATTGAATTGAATTAAATTAACAGTCATCTAGGCCTTTGCTTCTTTAACCCTCTTTAATGCATGCATCCAAAGGCTGTTTGACTCCCTTCATGTCATCAGTTGAGTATCATCTGCATAACAGAGGAAGTTGATGTCGATAGTCTTCACTGATGTCACACATCCAGGTACTTGGACCCCGCAGTTGGTCAAGCTTCCCTGTATCTCACCACCATTCATTTGAGTATAGTTATGTGTTCACAAGCTATGAACAGTTGTCATCAGAAATGGACAAAAATCACCACAACCAGTCTCTATCTTCAAGTTTACAAATGGATCCTTTTACTTTCAAATGTTGGTCATCTCATTTAATTTAAAAAACATCTCAGTAGGCTAGGCTAGGTACATTAAAGGTACATTAAAAGAATGTAGGATATATCCTGTTTTATGCATTGACAAGATCCAAGATTACTGAAGAAGTTAAAGGAAGAATGTCTTTAAATACCTTAGAAGGAACAGTTTCCTGTAAACATATAGTTGGTATATTAACATAGCTAAAAAATAAAATAAAATTAAAAAATCCTGCAACAGAACCAGATTCGAGCAAGGCAGCCAGTTGGGTCTGACATGACAGGAAAGAGTAGCCTACAAATACAGAGAGGTTAATCCAGGCATATCTGCTTATGAGACACAAAAGAGGACATGTTAATTGCAATGATAATGACACACATACAAAAAAAGTAAAGAGAACGGAGTGAAAAATGAGCTCAGTGTTTCATGGAAGGTCCCCCAGCAATTTATTCCTATATCTTGAAGGGATGGTTTGGGGGATCAGCCCAAACTATAAACTTTTCCTATTCTTAAAGTAGGGGTGCAACGGTACAGCTGGGTCATGGTACAGTCTGTACCTCAGTTTTTGTGTTGGACACATTTATGCTAGTAGTTTCTGCTTCCTACATATTATCTTTTAAGTTTGTTCGATGTCACAACACAATCCACTACACAACACCCCTCACACCTCACAACCTAGCACACACCACACCCTCACTGTCCTGTCTCTTTAATTGTCTTGTCTTTAAATGTTTCACTGCTGGTGCTTTTTTAGTCCTCTCTGACGAAATCAGGATTTAAGATGTTAATAAAGGATGTCACAGTTTACTGCCAGA
Organism: Hirundichthys speculiger; assembly: GCA_018398805.1. Classification (NCBI taxonomy): domain Eukaryota; kingdom Metazoa; phylum Chordata; class Actinopteri; order Beloniformes; family Exocoetidae; genus Hirundichthys; species Hirundichthys speculiger. The sequence goes on along the minus strand of JAGFBZ010000826.1, from coordinate 471,444 downwards.
GAGGACTGGTGAAGGACATATTCACCCTTCACATTCCCACAAAAAAAGTTTGCTATAAGATTAAATTGAATATATATACTATACTAGATGGTTTTGCTAGATGATGGTACTAACCATGAATGTAAATGCAGACAAAAAAAAAAACAAAACAAAACATTCATTCAAACTTGTTGCATATTTTCCTTTAAAATAATGGAATCAAAAGTAGCAAATAATGTAGGATAAATTTTGAAATACACAATTGTCAGTGTTTCCTAGTTCAATTAACAAGCTCAGGCCTTCATAAAGACATCATAGACTGCTGTCCATTGTGCATTAGCCTTAATCCACTAGTTTTCATTTTTGGCTCTAACATTGTCACGGTAATTAAGTTCAGCTGGCTTTATATGCCAGATTTATTCTGCATGGATTTTACTTTGTGGTTTGGCTTGAACTCTAACCACCAGATCACCATGCTGATTTTCCCCATCGTCACTCCCTGCTGCAACCGATCACTTTATGAAAAACTAATTTCTCACTGATAGGGAACTGTTCCTGACTGGAAACTATAACCTTAGAGAGTAACGTATTTTGGATCCTGTAGGTTAGGTGTACTGCCTCGTTACTAAATATGTGGTTGGTGCTGTTAAGTGAATAATGCATCTTTCTGTCATGGAATGACTTGAGAAGTTTAACATTTCACTGTTTCCTCAGTTGGCAGGAGAAGCCCAAGAACTGTTCTCGGTGCGTCACGGTCCTGTGCGAGCTGCTCGTATTCTGCCAGCCCCTCATATCAGTGAGTATTTCAGTGTCTTCATTCATCTGTGATATGGATCTACGTACAATTAATCACATTCTCAAATTTTAACACAGTCGTAATGTTGTTGACTTTCAGTGAACAATGAAGTTGAGCCTGAAGCTTCAATTTTTTTATGCTCATCTAAATCAATAATTGCATACATTTTTGTTAAAGTACTATTGATTTCTGTTGAAAGTGAATTTAGTGTATTTTATTCAACATTATACGTCAGTCTAGACCAGGGGTGCTCAATACTTCGATCGCGATCTACCAGTCGATCTCCAAGGTACTATTGGTAGATCACATGAATCGCGTCATGAATTGATGCTATACATAAAGTTGAATTGTTTTGAATTAAAAACTGACGTCAGCTTATCATCCATCCCGTCACTTGATTGATATACAGGACAACCAGTCAGATGACATCTGATTTTTTTTAACTTACATTTGGGTCATCGTGCATGCTCAAACAATGCCCCTAAGCACTGAAAAGCTAACAAGCTAGTTGTTAGTTACCTCCCAATTTTTCGCTTTCATCTTTTTCCTCTAAAACTTACAGTAAGACGGTATAAAAATGAGTGGGGGAGTTGGACCAAGTAAGAAGAAAAAACGTATTACTTTCATGTGCGTTTGTCTCATCTGCCAATCTACCGTCGCAATACCAAAAAGGGAAATGTGTAGTGGCATTTTCAGGCTGACGGCGACCACTCTGACTTGTTGCTACATACTGATGTGAGGTGGCTTAGCCACAATAACTCCTACGGGCAAAGATTTCGAGAGTTCTGCCCAGAGATTGAGGAGTTTTTTTTGTGCAACTGGACATGCAGAATACAAGCAGCTAAATGACGGGGAATGGCTGTTAGATTTGGCATTTTAAACTGATCTGACAAACATGTTGAACGACCTCAATGTAGAGCTGCAAGGAAAAGACAAAACAGTGATCAATATGATCAGCTCATATTGAAAGCATTTGGAAATGTGCTTGAGGCTGGCTGTCAGCAGCTACTGTCCGGACTACGCATCCCTGGCTGATTCAATTCAATGCAAGTCATCAGAGTGAACTCGGATAATGGCAAAAATAGGAGGATGCATTCAAAAACCAAAAAAACAAAACAAAAAAAACTTTGGTTAATGTGATTTCAGCAACCAAGATAAACACTTAAAATTCCGTTTTATATGGCCCACTGTATGTAGTTTTGGGTTGTGGACATTTACGTTGGTGCTATATCATTAAAATGACAGAGTTCTTCTCGCTGCCTCACCGTAATGGTGAAGTCAATCTAAATAGCTGTTGGCTTGATTTCAGTTGGTGTTGGCAAGCATCAGAGGTGACTCTGCTGCCAAAGCTCTGCTGAACACCTTACTGTGCTCTTAATTTCCCAGTTTCTCAAATCTAGATCGCACCATAAATGTTCCTAAATAATTTATTATTTAAGTATGTCATGGATGTAAGTATGTAAAAAGTGTTGTACATTCTGTCTTGATGTTTTTGGGTTTCTCCATTTCTCTATTTAAGGCCTTTGTAGATACTCAAAGCATGAAATATGAATTAAACTTTCATATTTTTTGCTGTCCATATCAATACATTTTCTTTTTGAAACTCTGAACTTTTATAACAGCTAAGCCTGGCACCCGCAGTGTTCCAGCACATTTCACCCTCAAAACCTGACAGCTATCGATCTGTTGTAGACCCCGGTCAGTTTGTAAATGTAACTGTGCTGTGTAACGTGGCCAAAACATCTACATTTACTTGCTCTTCTGTGTCTTGTGTTACTTTCCCTGATTTGCCAAGCCTATTTCACATGACCATCACCAGAATATAACACATAGATGTGCCTTTAACAAAAGTGTAAACAGCAGTGTCCAGATGGAGCTGGAGCACTGTTGTCCTTGGTATCAGCTGTCGTGCAGTCAGGAGTCTGTATTTAATAAACCCAACTGCTAATATGCACAGGAGGAAACGCATCAGAAGAGCAGTTGGCAACAAAGGTTATTTCCATTGGCGCTAAGGCCTGTGTGCAGGCCCAGTTAGTATGGCTTGTTATGATATGCATGACGGTGATATAATGTGGATGGAGATCTTTTATAAGACAGAGCCGAAGTGCTAGTGTAGATGTGGATCAGTTTTGTTTTGAAATGGCATTTTGTCATGAATATGAACTGGTGTGGCTTTAGCCTCAGCCTCTCTCCATGAAGAAGACCAGTGTTCCTCAATTTCAAGTCCTTGAAAGCCACTGTCATGCATGTTTTAGATGTTTCCTTGCTTTAAATCAGAACAAAGGGCTTTTGTTCATGTCAAAATATCAGTTGCTTACTTTTATGAAGCGTTATCTAGCTGCAATAATCATCAAATCAGTCAAACTAACTAAGAGGAGAATAAGGCATTAAAGAAAGTCACAGCAGAAGAATAATTAAGAGCGTGACTAAGGAGGAGACCAAACCAAAGTAAGGATTTAGATGGCGTGGTAACAGTGACTTAACCTCCAAAGTGCTGAAATTAGCAAATTTCCTCTGTGCTACTTTAATGTAGTCCAGAACTTTTGAGTGTTGAGATTTTTAGCACCCCCATCTGGCTTTCTGGTCACAGTAGTTTTTTCCTTGGTCACCAACGTGAGCTTGTTTATACAAACTGGCGCCTCCCCAGTATAAAGGTAGGGGAACCACTGCGTAAGTACTTTGCTGGCTCTGTGACTCCGTAGGCACATAACGGACAACACACAGTGGAAACTACCTATCCCATATAGACTACTTTTGGACTACACTACTTTTGACCATTCTTCCAGAAAAACATTTGTGAGGTCAAACACTGATGTTGGACCAGAAGGTCTGGTTCTCAGTCTCTGCTCTAATTCATCCCAAAGGTCTTCTATCAGGTTGAGGTCAGGACTCGGTGCAGGCCAGTCAAGTTCATCCACACCAGACTCTTCCATCCATGTCTTTATGGACCTTGCTTTGTGCACTGGTGCACAGTCATGTTGGAAGAGGAAGGGACCAGCTCCAAACTGGTCCCACAAAGTTGGGAGCATGGAATTGTCCAGAATGTCTTGGTCTGCTGAAGCATTCAGAGTTCCTTTCACTGGAACTAAGGGGCCAAGCCCAGCTCCTGAAAAACAACCCCACACCATAACCCCCCCTCCACCAAACTTTACACTTGGATCAATGCAGTCAGACCAGTACCGTTCTCCTGGAAACCACCAAACCCAGACTCTTCCATCAGATCACCAGATGGAGAAGTGTGAACGTTCCTCCACTGCTCTAGAGTCCAGTGGTGGCTGCTTTACTCCACTGCATCTGACTCTTTCCATTGTTCTTGGTGATGTCTGGCTTGGATGCAGCTGCGTCACCATGGAAACCCATTCATGAAGCTCTCTGCTCTGTTGTTGAGCTGATCTGAAGGACACATGAAGTTTGGAGGTCTGTAGTGATTGACTCTGCAGAAAGTTGGTGACCTCTTCTCACTATGTTCTTCATCATCCTCTGACCCCGCCCCCTCAGTTTACCTGTCCTACCACTTCATGGCTGAGTTGCTGTCGTTCCCAAACACTTCCATTTCCTGATAATCCACCTGACAGTTGACTGTGGAATATTTAGGAGCGACTGGATTTGTTTCACAGGTGTCATCCCATCACAGTTCCACCTGGAATTCACTGAGCTCCTGAGAGACCCATTCTTTCACAGATGTTTCTAGAAACAGTCTGCATGTCTAGGTGAATAATTTATACACCTGTGGACATGGAAGTGACTGGAACACCTGGTTCTGATCATCTGGATGGATGATCAAATACTTTTGGCGGTATAGTGTATCTGCTATCTGAACTAAAAGTGAGTTTTTAATGATTTCCAAATTGATTCTTTTCAGTATTTTGCCTGATATCTGCCTGTCTGCTTGAATAATGTCATCTGGCAATATGTAGGAAGTGGAATACAGTTAACTAGCAGAGGTGCTCAACAGCGAGTAATAAACACTGGGTCCACACTGGTTGCTGCATGTCCCAGTCAGTACAAGCAGCAATGCTTTTGGATTAATTGGGAAAAGAGCCATATGACTGAAACACGCACAACAATGTCGTCTTGATTCTGAACAACAGATTCCTATATGGAAACATAAAGACTATTAATAGAGTTGGTATGAGTTGTTTTTTTTTTTCTTTTATTTAATGACACAATTAACCTTGATTACTTTGACAGATCCATCTCCTTTTTTTAGGTGATGAGTCCTGAAATTGGCAAATGTTTTCCCCTTCATTTGAAATACATGTTCTCCCCTCTTCGCTCATCACCGTTTATCATCACCTCTAGCTAGCTTTTGTGCCAGCGGTAGGAAAAGAAGCACACGAACCACTTTCAACTGTTGGAAGCCAGTGTTTCATGTTGCATGAATGATGCAGACTTTGCCTTGCACAACACTATACTGCGCTGTGATTCATAGTATCTGACAAACCAACGGTGCTGACTCACCGTCTTATTGTAACACCGGTGATTTTTGCCCTAATGATGGCAACCCCTTGTTTTCCATTGACTTAATTCTGCACTATCATTGTGTTTGTTCCTGCATTTCACTCTGACTCTGCTAGTCAAATCTGGCCTGAGTTAAAAAAGTCGGCTTTGAATCAAAGGCAGTGAAAGTGGTCATTATAATCCAAACCATAATTTATATGCAGCTTCAAACCACAGATTAAAAAACTAAAAAAAAAAAAAAAACATTCTCCACTGGTTCTGCTGCTTAAGTCTCTTCCTTATGTAACTTAACTTGTCTCAACCTAACTTGTCCTATATGAAAGGTTGATCCATAGTTATTGACAAAAAGGTCTTGTGTTTAGAAGCCCAGAATTTATGTGAGACAGTCTCTGGGTGCATCTTACAAATGGTGCAGGTACCTGGAAATAGCTACCTGGAGTCTGACTGTAATTATTTATTACGATACAAGCAGTAAATGTAGTCATTATATGTCCACAAAATAAAAACTACACAATGCTCTGTACATAATGGCAGTATTGTCAGTGTTTAGCGTGACCTCCCTCAGCACCAAACGCAGATTTAACTGTAGCAGACAGATGTTTCTGGAACTCAGAGCACTTTGAGTTGCCTTTGTGTGTGAAATGTGGTGTTTTTCAACGAGGCCAATGAAAAGCATAAGGGAGAAAATTATGGAATTTAGGACTCTGGTTCATTTCATTATTTTATTATTATTGATTTTAACTAATTCCAGTCGGCCATGCTGCAAAACATTGCGGTATTATTCTTGTATAACATTTAACTGGTGCAGACTTTATCACTGTAGGTGTCAGTCAGTGATGTTAAAGCTGGTTTATGGCAGCCCCCCCCCCCCCTCCTTTTTTTTCCCCCCTTTTTCTTTGGGAGAAAAAAACACTTTTTGTTCTCCATCTATATTCCGGTCCTTTGCTACATTTCACCAGCACACAATAGCAGCTTTAGAGGCGTGTTGGAAGCGGATGAAAGCAAACCACAGTAATAAGAAGCAGCAGATAGACACATGAGGGGAGTAATTCTCTCAGCAGAAAATAAATATGAATTGTACTACTGAGGGAAAACGCACTGATTGCAATCTGCAAGGCTCCAAACAGTGTTGCACTGTGGTAGGCCGTTAAAAGGCCAATTGTCTGCATTGGAGGCTGTGGGTGGGTGGATTTTAAAGAGCCCCGAAAATAGGTGTTGATTATGATAGGAAAGGTTCCCTTTTCCTTGAATAGAGAGGAGGAAGTACAGAGAGGAAAGAACTGGTTTTCCAAAGGGAATACATTCATCCACATTCATTCTGAGTTTACAACTTAGCCCTTTGTGTCATTCTAGCTATCACTTTCACACAGCTCACATGGTAAACGGCATTACTTGTTTCATTTACTGTCCACTACAGTAGTAAGGATCTTAAAGCCTCCCTGTTCATCAGATGAAATTGTATTAGTAAATGTACCACTTCCCTCAGAGAATCATCTTTACATGAAAGTTCAGTGTCTTGGCTGGAAAAAAAATGTCTGATGATAGAAACATGAAAGAAGGAAGGGCCTGTCTGGCGTTGTTAAGGCCTGGTAGGAAAGGCACTTTTGCTCTTACACCATACCACAGGAACTTGGGCTGATTACTGTCAAGCCTCAAATTGCAGTCTTCTAAAGGGTAACATCTTCGTCAATCTAAGCACCCCATTCCCTTAAATCCCCTGATCCTGTTCCCAACTTCAGAAATGAGACATTCAGGGAAAAACAGGATCATTCCACTTAATGCAACATGTTTTTTTTCTTGGTCGTTTTTAACATGCCTTCTGGTTTCTAGCTTGCTGTTATTTGACCCTAAAACCCCAAAACAAACAAAATGAAAATCACAATCAGTTTTAAAGCACTGAGACTCCTCCAGCTTATTTTAGCTCTGTCATTTGTTTAGGTTTTGCTGCATTTCTCCAAATCTTTTCTCAAAGGAGACATGTGCCCTTTTTTCAAAAGTTTAGAAACACATGAATATGATGTTCTTTGGTCAAAATACAAGACAAGATAGATTACAGCATTCCTTTTCAACATATTTTACAGTTATGTTTGTAAATGTTGGCTTTATTTGAGTCAGCCGCTCAACGTGACTCCGCCCCCGTCCTCCGTGGGGCGTGCATCTTTTTTATATTGGTTTCAAAGCGCTTGTCCTAAACCCTTCTGAGGAAAAAAAAAAAAAAAACTGCTGCTGCTGCATGATGTGAAGCTGGGAGGATTTGTGTCTGTGATGAAACAGATCTTTGCATATCTCAGCAGTTCACCAAATTACACATATCAGACCAGCCTGCTCAGATCTAAGTGACAGGGTTGTGTTAGGTTGGAAGTTTCTATTAGTCAATTACCTTCGCTGCACAGAAATATTCTAACAAGTACAATTATTTTTCACAGTGGTCTTCAGTTACAGATCTTCACTTAGTAGTAGTTATATCTTCAGTAGTTATATAACCAGCAGATTTTTCTGGCATGCTACTATGATGCCTGTTAATGATATATACTATTGATGCCTTCATCTGTCTCTGTGGTGTGCAGACCATCCTGTTTGTCAGCTGCCTCATCCTTTGACTCCTCTTCCTCCTCAGGTCCTTTAAAGATGGACAGTTTTGCTGAAAAGAGGCCCTTGCTGGGGGTCTGCAAGAGCACAGGGTCATCTGGGTGAGTTTTTGCACCATAATAAAGCTGCTATCACTTCCTCGTTACTTATTATTCTACTTATTCATGTTGAGATGTTTAACGGGCATCACTCTGTTCACCTAGGCCACTAAATTATTATAAATCAGTGAAGAGCTTTTACTTTTTATGTGGCTGTAAAAAAAAAAAAATATATGGCAGTAAAATATTTGGGAAGGAGCCGTTTTTACATGTGATATTGTTTCCTTCGTAAGGTTTGTACAGACATGTGGGAGCTGGTATTAAAACTCATCTGCTCAACAACAAGTTTTCTTTTACTGAATGCTTTTGTTGACTAACTTTCTGAGATAATCATATTTGTTATCCATAATATCATGTCAATGTGATCAATGCAGTCTCACCATTTTCAACTTTCTTTTTTTTTAACACTACTAAAATATGTAAGATTTTTCAATTTGAATTTCCACAGTTAGACATTGACTCAAACATAACGACTCATGGTGTCAGTTAGTTATGAGCCTTATGACCTCAACAAGGGGGGAATACATATTTTAAAACACTTAAATGACTGTAAGATTTATTTGAAAGACAGGTAATGAATTAAATAAAAAGATTTGTCTTCATTTATGACCATAAACAATATAACAGCTTAGACTCTTTGCTTTGTGTCCTCCTGTTTTTAGATGTTGAATTTTTCCTATCTTCTTTATTTTGTCTCCTGCTCTCTATAAATATATATTTAGTCCTTACCAGGTCTTAAAATTAGCTAAATAAAATCTCAGATGAATATCAACATGTGACATATTACACCGTGTCATTATTTCTTCAGTGATAATTAACATTGGAAGAGATTTAATCATGAAAACCTTTCTTCAGTGTGGAAATGATTGACGGGTGAGCAGCAATCAAGACTGTCGCCATGAACGTCTCTGCAGGTTCACCCTGTGGTCGAAGCAACATCTCAGACTCTCCAGGCCTCAGCTGGCGCGTCATCTGTTGGAGTTCATGGCGCAGTCGCAGAAAGACATGAACATGAATGTATGAAGTGTTCCCAGGACCAAAGTCTCTCTGCGCCACAGAGAACGTGCTAACGCATGCGTAAACGAAAGCTTGCAAACCTCAGTGAACTGAAGCAACATCGTAAAATTGCTCCATAAGCAGTCTGAAAATTGAAAATGAGCTCTTCAAGCTACTGAATCAGTGAGTTTACTAGTTTTTCCACAAATTTCCTTTTGCATTTTGGCTTACTTTTTAATAAAAAGAAATAATGGCACATTGTAACACATCCGGTTTTGTTGTTCATCTGCTTTTTTTTTTTTTTATCTGGCTCGTTCAAGACCTCATAAGGTATTAAGATCATTTTAGAACCTTACAGTATAAAGAGGACAACCTTTTCTTCCTTTTTCATCATAGATTTTGGGAACTCCTAAGGCCGGGCCTTGAAATATGTCAGAGACAGTGAGTTTAGTTGTTTTTCATGCTCAGGCAGCGACCTCCCTCTCTTCTCCTTACTTACTCGTTCAGGGTAACTTAGAATATATATATCCTTCCTAGGAAATGAAAGAAGGAAGTCTGTCCTCGGTTGAGCCTTGATGGAGACCACCTTCTTGGTGTTTTCCAGGACCTGCTACCCCAGTTTCCTGACACCATTGCCATTGCTTCTGCTTTTCCTATGTCCTCACTGACATTGAGCCATGTAGAGTTTTGACGGTTTGGCGAAGCATCCAGGCACCGCTCGCCACTAATGTTGAAAACATGCACCGTGTTGAAAAGCAGAAACCCTGACCTCTATATGAATGGTATAGGCTGGTCCTTCCTCCCGTAGAAGTGCTTGGTAAATAACACCCCGGTCAAAGGCAAGAAGGAAAAAGGCTTCCGGGTGCGGCAACAGTACTTTCCATCGGGCCTCTACATAAACTTACTAAAGTCCTCACACAATTTTTTGTATATAATCATTTTGAAATAACAGCTTTTGTTAACCACCAAAAAGGATGCCGTCCTGACACTTAAATGGAAAACAGATTGGAGCCTTGGCCGCTGTTGCTGTGCTGGTTTAGAAGTTGGGTCAGTCAGCTCGAGGCTTAGATTACAAGATTTGCAAATTAAAGGAAAACCAGAGAAGGGAAAAGCATGTGCTGAAGCCCTGTACTTGTGGATTTGCAGCCAGGCACACTCAACAAAATTTTATCAATGGAAAGGATTATGCATTAAGTCCAAACAATGTGTGGATGCAGTGTTTTTCCTGACAGTAAACCTACATATGGGTCCCCTTTACTCTCTGCCTCAGTGCCAAAGAGCTTTAGAAATCAGCAAAGAATGCTAGTGCCATTGCATTGGTACATCTCGCTCACGTTTCTCAAAAAAAAAAAAAAAAAATGTATGTTCACTTCTCCTACCACTTGCATTTTATTATTCTGGTTACTGCTAAATGAATCCAGAGGTATGAAAATTCTGAAAGATTTGTTTTCCCCCAAATGAATGTAAATTTTATGTCTGAGATGGAAGCAGTTTTACTGCTGGTGGGTGTGTGAGTGCACACTTGTTGTTCAAAATTCAGAGATGAATAAGCATGCTTTGTTCTTCGGAGTTTATGAACTGTAAGTGACATTTCCAAACTTCAGCTTCCCTCTTACTGCATCTCCAGATGTTTGGAGGATGTGGCCTTTTTATACTTCGGACCAATATAGTACTCTTTACCACACAGATTACTACGCAGTGTGCTCTTGAAAGGATCTGGCTAATACGCATGGCTGTTCTGACCCACTATCACAGTCACAGTCGCTGCCATTCCCGCCTTTTATTTCTATTTATCAAAGACACTCCAGTTACTAATTAAAGATACAGCTGATCTTATTTTGTACCCATTTACTCATGTGTGTTATCAATCAATCATTGAAATCAGCAGATATTTTGTAAACTCCAGTTGCATTGTGGTCGTAAGAATTAGGGCTGTAGCGATACACTAATCTCGCGATACGATACGATGCGCGATACTCGGCTCACGATACGATAAAAATCGATATTCGTCTTATACTCGCCTCGCAGGTTGGTGGTATTTCCAGAGTACTTCACGTTTGAGTGACACAGCTTGCAAACTGCCATACTTTTGTCTAAATCTTCGGTTTCCTTTTTCTTTTTAAACCCGAACTGCTCCCACACATCTGCTTTTAAGCACGCAGGCGCTGGGTTTATACTCGCCGCCATCCTCCTGACTGGCTCAGCTCTAGCTGGAAGAGAAAGAAGCTAGCTTCTGGATAACTGGTTATAAATGCTCTACAGCGACACTAGCGGCTGGAGGACTAAATGGCTCTTCCTGCACTTTGATACCCGTGGCTGAAGTATCAATACTCTCTGGGGAAATAAAATATCGATATATATTGCAGAATCGATAAAATCGCTTAGCCCTAATAATAATATGGCACTACAAAATTTGAGGTGTTAGTTATGGAAGATCCTCTTTGGGTGTCATGATGATGTCATATCCACTGCAGCAGCAGAGAAACAGAAACATGCTCACATGGAAGGTTGAACAGGAAGAACATTTTGTGAAAAAAAAATATACATTTTTATACATTAATATATCTCTTTATGAAACTGGTCAACACAGAGGGCATGTAGATTTTGACTCTATAAATCTGTTACCTCTCTGATAATTTAAAGACCTAACAGTCAACTGTCTGATTGAATGACTGAAATAGATTTGCAGTTCACATATGAGTAGGGATGGGAATTGATAAGATTTTTCCGATTCCGATTCCATTATCGATACTGTTTAACGATTCGAATTCTTTATCGATTCTCTTATCGATTCTAATTTCGGCAAAAAGGAGAACAGTTTTATTAGCATCAATTTTTTTTTTTACTTAGAAGTCACGAGTTTACAAACTTAACGACGAGGTCAAAAGAGGCCCAAAGATAAAGTGTTAACTGTTGTAATATGTAACTGTGCAAATACACAAGAATGTGTAACATTTTACTAAGATTTTTTTTACTAATAGAAATAAAAAAATCTCCTTTTTAAAAGAATGTATGAGCTCACTAAGCACTCAAAAATAATAATAAGGAAAGCTAAATACTATCAAATACAACGGAACAGTGCATAGTACAAATTTGCGAATACTATGAAGAATTAACAAGTCTTTGCAGAAAAATAAGCATGTCTGCTTTTTCAGGAAGGATACGTGATCTTTCTGGAGGTAGGTAGTGAGCAGGAACGAGTGCTGCCAGCCTCTGAGCCAACCAGAGTTTCTCTCTCATCACGGTCATCTTCTAAATGTAATGCAGAAGGCACTCGTTTAATAGCATAGTGTTAATGTCATAGCATGTTTTACAAAGAAGCACATAGGCAGTGGGATAGCTACTTACCAGAGTTGCCTTCCATAGTAACCCCAGAGGTGATCTCAGCTTGGCTACTGCCACTGCTGGTGGGTTGAGATCCATCAGTCCGAAGCGTCAAAAACACAACACTCGTTTATCATTATCGCATGTAGTGTGCGCAAATGTTTCTGCATGTTAGCTGTGATCCCTCCCTGACGCTGTTATCTCCACTTTACAATGACTGCTAGTTGCCTTGTTGCCATCTTTCTTTGGTGAAGTGAAGCCAAACTTTGGAGCGTTTGAACCTGGTGGGCGCCATTGTTGTTTACAACTCCAATGCTAACGTGCTAAACCGACGTAACTTAATCACGTAAGTGCTTTCTGGAACTGACTGTGCGTAACTTGCGTAAATTACGTGAGATTCGTGCTGGTTGGAATTGATAAGAGGATAAACTGCCAAATGATTCCATGGAATTGAAACACACGGAACTGGTTCTCTACAGGAACCAGTTTTCTACAGGAACCAGTTCTCTACAGGAACCGGTTCTCTACAGGAACCGGTTCTCGATTCCCAACCCTACATATGAGGTTGCAGCAGTTTTTTTCTCCTTTTCCTCCTTAGTCAATTCATAAAGTAAAATGTTTGCTCTTTCATTGTAACTTAAAGTAACTTTCAAATTGTGATTCTAAATTTAACCTATTTGATTTATTAAAATCGAATCAAATTTTCCTGATTTCTTGATTGTTTTTCAGGAATCTGATGATTTTGTTAAATACTCACCATCACCATATTGACATTTTAACGTAATTTGAAGAAAATGTTTTTTGTATTTTCTACACTTTAATCCTTGTTGCTCCTTGTTGCTGTATTATAAGTGGAATTGCTGCTTCTAAATTTGACCATTCTAATTAGTAAGCTATTATACACTTCATACATTACCTAAAAGCGTAGACTGATGAAAAGTCAAAAGGTTAATGCGTAATAATGACCCTGAAACCGTGTCACAAAACAGTCAAAGTTGTATGACAGTCCTGTCGAAGCCTGTGTTTCAGTGCATTTTTATGGCCAGATGTCTTAAAATGTATTAAATGGAAGTCAGCATTCGTAAAAAATAAGTCCCCAGATTAAAAGGCTTTGGAGAAGTGATGCCTCCTGTCCGCTATGAGGATACGATGTTCCTCACAGTCACATTGCAACCGCAAACATGGTCGTGTTACTCAAGTCTAGCATTCAAGATGGATGCTTCCATCACCGACCCGGGGAGCACATCCTTGTAAATCAGTTTAGATTTGATTTGTATTGTCACAGCACATTGTTGTCAAGATGCACTGCTTGTGTTCAAGACTTCTATGATGATCATGGTCCAGAAGGGCTGTCACCCCTGAACAGAATTCAGGCGCTCCTCCTAAAGTTTGGCTGTCATTTGTGGGCAGTAATGTCAGGCTTTCCACTGACACCAGTTGTGCTGAAACTGATCCTGGGGTCTTTGGTCATGCCCCTGGATGGAAGTGAGAGTGGCTGTGATGTGGTCCTGCGTTTCCCGTTTCATAGCCTCAGACGCACGTTTACGCACACACTGGTTCAGCTAACAGGCAGAGCTCCGGGGCTCCGGCTTCACTCCAGAGAGTTTATTTTGACTTGCATGTCTGTTTTATGTCTGTCGAAAATGTGTTCTGCCTCACCAGTTTTTCCCCTCCAAATAGGAAGTCAGATTAAGCTCAGTGGTACTGGAAGTGGTGCATATAAACACACCCGACAGGCTGAATGATTAGTAATGACTTTTCAAACCTTTACCCCAACCTTATGCCCAAACTCAGGCCCCTGCGGTCAAATCAGTTAATATTGTATTGCACTAAAGTTTTAAACCTTACTCAGTCCTTGACAGTTGAAACAGCTAATAACACTAATGTGATTATCTTCAGATATTGAAAGAAAAATAATGGTACATTCGTTTGGTTTGAGACTAAATTTGACCTGATTTAAAAAATCTGCTGCGTATTTATCCTAACAGTTACTAGAGCTGTAGGGTCACCTTACCTGTTTGGATATACTCTAATTTGACATTGAGACATTATGCTGGAAGAAATATACTTGATGATAAGATTACATTTGCAGATTAATTTTATATCCATGTTAGAGGTAGTAGAGTGAATTCTAGGATAAAGTGTGAAATATCCTATTTTGAGGATTACTGTGAATTTTCATTCATTCATTCTACCATTTGGTTAGTGGAGCTTTTCTGTAGCAACAAATGTGGGTTTAAATATTTGGTCTAGAGTGAAAAAATGGGTTTCCACTTATCCATTAAAACGTCTCAATTAAAGTAAGTTTTTTGATACGCTAAACTTTGCCTTAAAAAGCATAAATGCACCCCACTCAACATGTTAGTTTGAACTGAGATGCAGATTTTTGAGTCGTCGCACATTAAAACACATCAGTTCTCAGTCAGTTTATCGTGAACTGATTTAATGCAAACCCTGCCTTGATCATGTTGCTTTTACTCTACGTGGTCATCTGGTTTCCCTTGCTTAGTAATACACTTAAATGTCTGTCCCTTTCTGTGCTGGACAGTTATGTTCTTTTGTACAGTTGAAGAGCATGTGTACCAGCTGGAGGTTGGAAGTGTTCAGAGTTTTAAATTGCTGTCTTTACGTGCAGATGCAGCTGATGTGAGGAGACACGGTGGTGGCCTCTGGCTCCTCCCCATTAACTGGTGTGTCAGGGCCTTTAGAGCAGTGGTTCTCAACTGGTCTGGCTTCAGGACCCACCATCACCATTAATGACAAGCCATGACCCAAATGAAGGAAAATTTCCAACCTCTCAAAGTTATTGAATGAAAAGATTGTGCAGTTTGAATTGGAGATAGTAGAATAGAACAGGCACAGAATGCCAACACAAAAAAATAAGTTTATTGGTGAACCAAAATAGCATAACTAAAATGACTTCAAGTGGGAAATATTCCCTTTGATGCTCAATTAGCTGCATTTTAATTAAATACAAAAGACTTCACTTCAGTTTTTTAACAGACTCAACATGCAAAAGCATGAAATAAAAAAGTGCAACTACTGAGCAGTAGTTTCAAAAAGAACTCAAATATGTAGCATTTGCTGAGTACCCACTTCCTGAATATATAACAATTTCCTATTAAAACTATCTAGTCACTTATTTAAGCATTAATCATAAGGCTGACATAACAATCAGGACATTTCAGTCACAGCCATTTTTAAGACTCAACAGTGCTTTTATGCACAAACATGAAATAAAACAGTGCAACCACTGAGCAGTAGTTTCAAAAAGAACTCAAAATATATAGTTTTAGCTGAATAACCACTCACTGATTTTTGTCTTCAAGATTAGAAAATCCATATCTCATATATTCTTCGTTGTATCTGTGTTTCACCTGCTCAACATATGGAAACAAACTCTGCAGGTCTTTTTCTATGGTGTGAACTGGCAGGTGTCAACTCGCATTACAGGGCATTATCGCCATCTACTGTTAAGGAGTATGGATCACACGCATTCTTTTTTTTTTTTAGCATTTCCTTCCCCAGGCAAAGGCCCACGACCCACTGAAAACTGGTCGCGACCCACCAGTTGAGAACCACTGCTTTAGAGGGTTAATCCTGATCAATTTTTGAGATCCTCTGGCTTTTTCTTGAGCATCATCGTGAGGTACATACAGTGATCCCTTGCCAATTTGCAGGGTCTTATTCTTCTTCGACTTCTTCGACTTCTTTGACTTCTTTGACTTCTTCGACTTCTTCTTCGTTGTTGTTTTCTCGACAGACTGGACATAGCTTTGGCGTAAGGCCGCCCCCCACAGTCTGAAGACGTAACTGCGCTCAACGGGTGTCCCATTTCTAAGTCACAAGCGGCCCTGACACTTACTTTCAAGGGCCAAGATTGAGGGCCAAAGACTGAGGGTAAAGGGAGGAATTGGAATTGGCCCTTTGTGCTTTTGTGATCCTCATTCACTGCTATAATAAGGAGTCATAATCAAAAATCCTTTGTTGGTGTATTACTGAAGACTTGTAAAAGAGATCTGTAACTTTAGATGTAGTTTGTTTGGGCCAGTCAACAGATTGTCATAAATCTATATTGATATACCAAAGTGACTGGGTAAAAATGATTCACAGTTTTGTTTTGACTGACTTTTTCAAGTAATTAAAAAAAAAAAGATACGTCGCATACAGTTTCAGACAAACTGCAGAGTCAAGGATCAATGTCCTCTGTCACCTGAAAAGCCTGTGATCCTCCGCTGCATGTCCTCCCCAGTCCCCCCAGCCCCATTCTCCCATCTCCCTCACTGTGAATATCGGCCACTAGCGCCACAAAAATCTAACAAAAAAAAAAAAAAAAACAACCCCAAACCAAATCTGGGAAGGTTTAGATGTGAAATTTCACAACACAATTTATCAGGAGAGAAAGTTGGCAAAAGGTGGAACAATGGGGAGTTCCTATACACACTGGGAAGCGATCTTTGCTTTGCACCTAATGAAATAATTATTTAATGTCGAACAGTGATAAATATAAAAGTCTGGCTTCAGGTTCTGTAGCTCACATGCTGTGCACAAGCCAATGTTAATTTCTTACATTTCTTGACAAAGCTTTTATATTTCAAAACAACAGAAAGAACTTATGTGTGAACATATGTTCCTTGTGAAGTGCTTCCACTTCACTTTGACAGAAAATTGGCACGTGCAGTGAAAAATGGCTAAGATTTGGTCTATGGTTTAGGTAATGAATTTTAATATTCACTTGACTGCTGTCAAAGCAAAAGAGGAATAATCTGGATTCATGAACTGCATAGACATAAATTTCCATGTATTTGCCTTCAATGTTTACTTTTTTTTAAATCATTGTTAAAGTTGCAACATTGTTTTAGCTTACCCTTTACATTAAGAATATTAGTGCATTCCCTTAGTCTGCTATTTTGCTTCTCTTTCACCTTATAGCTATGCTGTATTGTAACTGCTGTGTTAAAAAGGGGATTCAATTTAAGGAGTTTTGTGGATGAAGAGCAATGGCTCAAGTCTTTAGCTTAGTCTTTAGCTCCCCCCTTTTTTTCTTTACCCAGCTGGTCTTCATCAGGAAGGTCCCCCCAAATGATCCAGGTCCTGCTCAATGTTTCTTCCTCTTTAAGTGGAGTTTTTCCTGCCACTGTTTGCCTTAAAGGTTTTTTTCTCCCGCTGTTTTTTTACTTGCCATTATCCTTGATTAGGATTTAATATTATAATTTTAGTTAATGATATTTTCTCGGGGGTCATGCCCTGGGTCTCTGTAAAGCGCCTATAGACAATTGACATTGTAACAGACGGTATACAAATAAAATTGAATTGAATTGAATTGATGGATCTGAGAATGGATAAGGGAGCTCAGAGAAAGAATAAAAATCATAATAATAATTAAAATAATAAAAAGACTGTAAAAATATAATTTCCTCTTATGGAAATTATTCCCTATGGCAGCCATTCCCAAACTTCAGAACACCAAGGCCCAATTTGAAATGTGAAAAATCTCTGCGGCCCACCGAAACCTTTAATCACAACTGTGATCAACATACAGGACCAGGAACCATGATCTGATATTAATGTAAGGGGTCAACAAATAAGGTGACACTTGTCATATTAAGTTAAGATGACGGTAGAATAACACTTGTTTGTTGTGGTTTGTTTTGTTACTTCCTAATCTTTTAAAATCATGTTGTTAATATTTTACAGTAATTAAAAACATATTTTAAAAAGATTGAGGATCTAAAACATATTTGTTTAATTTTAATGACCTCTCACGGCCCACCTGCAGTACCGCGATGGCCCACCAGGGGGCCGCTGCCCACACTTTGAGAATCACTGCCCTATGGACTCACTGAAGATGTGTTCTCTAGCTGCAATTACGGAGAAATTGGAGTAATCTAGCAGTAATTACTTTAAAATATATAGTTTCATTTCCAGTACAATCAGAAAAGCTCCCTCTGACAAAGATTTAGAAAAATTCTTGGGAAAAGGCAACCCGAGTACTGTGGACCATGACGCGTGAGGGCGCCACACTCATCCGGGGCTTGACAGATTTGTGCCTTTCCGGTCTGACCCTGCGCCGCTGGCTTCCTCTGGTTACTCCAGGCGTGGTCGACGGGGTCGCCACCCGTGTAGCTGTCAGCGCTGATCATTTCCTTGTTGCAATGATGGGAACGTAGCCTGGGATTTCTTATTATGGTCACCACGTCAACATTCTTTCCTGCTCAGACCGAATCTCTGAGACTTTTTTAGCCACTTAACCCACTTCATCCATGAAGGGATAGATGTGTAGCTTTTGTGCTTTGGATCCATGTGATTCATGCTCTGCACCATCGCAGTAGTACACCATGTTTGTTTAAAGGTTGAAAATGATCTAAAATAAATGATCTGTGTCACTGGTTTTGGCTTGTTGATTTCTTTATCAGAAGTGGTTGTGTCTGCACGACCACTTCTGATGACATGAAAGACTTTTCTTATGACATGAAAAGTCTCATCTTGTAAAAGTCACTTAAGTTTAATCGACTTTCAATATCATCTTCTGTTGATTTATGTTCATTTATGTAAATCAGGGTCAGAATGATTTGTTTGAACTTCCATTTGCAGGGAATCTACAGTGTATGTTAAATTGTTTAATACCCTTTCTGTCCTGCCACAAATGATAGCTGAGAAGAGATTTTAGTGATCCTTGAATGTTAGCATAAAGTATAGGCCATGGGTTGTGTCAGTCTTAACTTTCTGGTTTTAGAAACTCATATCAGTTAAATGTCAGTAGACATCCAAATCCTGGGCATTTCAAGAGTCTTCAGTTGAAGTTGGAGAACTTTTCTTAAGAGCCAGCTGTGACTTGCCAAATTGAGGTTGTATTTGTATAGCATTTCCACAGCATGTAATTGCTGTATGTATTTGGGGAGCTTGTAAAACTTTGCACCAGTAGGAAATGTAGTAATGTTCTTTTCTTGTAAATGAATTTATTTGCCTAGTTTTTAATTCCATCTCAAGGCTTCCATCTATGCTTTCCATAGCCTCGTGAAACCTTGTGGTTTTGATTGCCTGGCTTAGTTCATGTTCATAAAAAGATTTGTGCAGATTGTCTCAGCCTGAGGGAAACTGCTCATGGAACAAGCTCAGCACTGATGTGAAAATTTGAAAAGCAGATGTCAACGTGTTTCATCAAAGAGGAAGTACACAGACAGGATTGATGGCACTGGCGTGGTAGTGAGATACACAACGTCTACTATGGGCCTAGTGACAACTGTGAACAGTTGCAGTTTATGTAAGACTTGTGCATCCTTTTAAAAGTCACATTAAACATTGTGTTGTTTGGAGGTCTTCCAAATGTGGCAGAGTAAACCATAGTGGTAGAGTAGTGGAACTAAAAAAGAAAAAAAAAAAAAAAAGAAAAGGAAAAAAAAAAGCCCAAGTAGCCTGGGTTTGCTGCAAGGCTAATCGAAAGGGAAATGTGTTTAGCAGGTCAGCCATCTGCTTGCTTTATGGCTTTGCAATTTAAGATTAGTAGTGGAAGATCTTCCTGTCCGCTAAGAGGAGATCTACTGATAGTATGGCTCAGAATATTTCTAAATCTCTGGACTACGGGAACATAGCCTAAAATATCTTATGAGGTTCAGCACGTTGACATTCTTCCCTGTCTTGTCCTTCTCCTCACGCCCAATCGGTGCCTTCCATCTTCTCTTCAGTTAAAGATCTTTTGGTCACTTTACCCACATCACATCAGACATGAAGGGATAGATGTGTAGCTTAGAAGATAAGTGACTTTACAGTATTACAGTAGTACACTATGGCTGTTTGAAGGTAGAAAATGACTTAGAGTGAGCGATCTGTATTGCTTGTTTTAGCTTGTAGCGTTCTTTACCAGAAGTGTCTGCATAAAGCACAAAAATGCAACGCGTCACAACTGGTGCTGCCACCTGGCGGATCAAAATAACAGCATTCTTGTGGTACTCGGGAAGAATTAAATCAAACTGAATTGAATCCCTTCAAGATGTTGCAGCAAATTATCTTCTATGGATCAGTGAGTGACGTATAATATTTACAGAATCAGCAATCACTGGATGATCCCTTTAATACACTGCCTGGCCAAAAAAAAAAAAAAAAAAAAGTCGGCACCTGGATTTGACTAAGTAAATAGGTACGAGCCTCCTATTGGATAATTACTGCATGGACATTTATCTTTCAGCTGGCAGCAAGTTATTTAACCTGACCTGGTGCAATGAGTAGCTTCTAATTTCCTAAACAACCATGTCAAGGACACATCCTGTGATCGTGGAAAAGAGATCTGTTTGAGAAGGGTCAAATGATTGGCATGCATCAAGCAGAGAAAACATCTAAGGAGGTTGCAGAAACTACCAAAATTGGGTTTAGAACTGTCCAACACATTATTAAAAACTGGAAGGATAGTGGGGACCCATCGTCTTCCAGGAGGAAATGTGGCCGGAAAAAAATACTCAATAATCGTGATTGGCAATCACTTAATTTTAAACGTTTGGTGAGATCAAATCAAAGAAAAACAACAGTAGAACTCAGGGCTATGTTTAATAGTGAAGTAAGAGCATCTCCACACGCACAATGCTAAGGGAACTCCAGGGATTGGGACTGAACAGCTAGGTAGCTTTAAGAAAACCACTAATCAGTGAGGCTAACTGGAAAAATAGGCTTCAATTAGCTAGGGAGCATAAAGATTGGACTCTGGAGCAATGGAAGAAGGTCATGTGGTCTGATGAGTCCAGATTGACCCTGTTCCAGAGTGATGGGAGCATCAGGGTAAGAAGAGAGGCAGATGAAGTGATGCTCCCATCATGCCTAGCGCCTACTGTACCAGCCTGTGGGGGCAGTGTTCTGATCTGGGGTTGCTGCAGTTGGTCAGGTCCAGGTTCAGCAACAGTATGAGCTCAAAGAATGAGGTCTGCTGACTACCTGAATATACTGAATGACCAGGTTAATCCATCAATGGATTTGTTCTTCCCTGATGGTACGGCCATATTCCAAGATGACAAAACCAAGATTCATCTGGCTCAAATTGTGAAAGACTGGTTCAGGGAGCATGAGACATCATTTTTCACACATGGATTGGCCACCACAGAGTCCAGACCTGAACCCCATTGAGAATCTTAGTGTTGATCTTGACAAGGCTTGTATGGCAGTGCATGTTTCTCACATTGTAATTTAGACAATGCCAACACTACACTCAAGATTTACCTTTTGTATATTAAATGCAAAAAGTCAGAATTTTCTTGCGTTAACATGGGATTGTTGTAAGAAATAGTCTTTCATTTATGCTTGACAAGATCATCGTGGTTGTATCAGACACATCAGTGGTCTAAAGGAACTATTCAAATACAGTGGTACCTCTACTTACCAAATTAATTGGTTCTGGAAGTAGTTTCGTAACCTGAAAATTGCGTAAAATTCAATGTAAATGCCCTAATCCGTTCCAAGCCCCCCAAAATTCGGAATTTTTTTTTAAAATAAATCATAAAAATGCATCAAAACATGTAACAAATACATATTACCATTAGATTACTGCACAATAAACATAAAATGAGAGTTGTACATAATAAAAAACAAAGATTAAAGAATAAAAATTATGTTCATTTACCTTTTAACTGCTATCGTCGTCACATTTTGCCTTCTTTGGTTCATGTTCTCTCTCAGCAGTGGTTTTTGCCTGACGTTTTGTAAAGAACCGATCCAAGGACGTTTGCTTTTGTCGGCTTTTAACAATACTTCGAAAATGTGCAAGGCAAACATCATCATAATGAGCGATAGCCCGACTAGTGAACACTTTTTCTGGGTGGTTCTTTTTAACAGATTCTGAGATGCAGAGAATTCGGAGAGAGATGTCAGGAAGATGCTAGCCGTTAGCCAACGGTAGAGTAGCTACAAGTATGTTTACATTCGGTAAACTCTGGGAGCTGCGAGTAGCAACATGTACTGTATTTTTGCCTTTCGTATCCTGAAATTTCTTTCATAACAAGAGGCAATATTTTCCCATTGAGACGTTTTGTAAACTAAAAATTTCGATATGTAGAGAGACGTTCATAAAGTAGAGGTACCACTGTGTGCCTTTTCTACATGTTTAAGATTGACTACTGTGTGTCAGCAGCCTGGGCACTCGTCTGCCAGTTGGAGAGTCATTGGTTTGATCTCCAGCTTTTCTAGTATAATTATCCTCCTTGTGAATTGTCCTTGAGTTAATTAGTAAATCCCACTTTGCTCCAGGTGTCCTTATTGGTTTTAAATGGTGTATGACAAAGAAATGGAATTATTTTACAGATGCTTTGGCGAAGACATCTGCATCCCCTAACAGATCCAAAAACATTCAGTCCTTATTTCTTTTTTTGTGGAATATCTACCACACTGTGTAAATGGTGGTCAGAGGAAAAATATTAGCATTTTGTTCCTTAAAACACTCTGAGATGTAGATATAAATAAAATCACTGCACATCTGCTGACTTTTACATGTCCTGTATGCATCTTGTGGCAATGTGAGTGCAGCTGTTCTCTTTAATGTCTTATGCATATATTTTAATTGTTCATTATAATTCTCTAAATGGAAATGCCATAGTATCAATACTGAAGCAACAGCAGTTAACTCACATGAATTAAGTCACACAAAGGTGAAGGTGAGTTAAAGGTGAGTTGATTCACCTAAGATGTCTTAGGAGAATGTGCAATTTGGTGATTTCCACAATATTGCAAATATTATAGTGTGATTCCAGCGCTACCTGAACTGCCTGAACTGCCGTGCACAAAGCCATTTCAGGGTCACGTAAACCGGGCAATTAAATATTAAAAACAAATTCAGTCCTTTGCCCTGTTTTTTCATTTTGTATTTTGATCCAAGTCTAAAATTGAAATGAAAAAAAAAAAAAAAAAAAAAGCATTTTTTTCGTTTTTTTTTTTTTGTGTTAGATTAAAAAAAAGAAAAACAAACTAAAATGTCACTTTTTAATTTTTGATTGACAATTGAAAATTGAAAAGAACAAATTATACACAGATTGATAAAGTTACAGAACTTTAACATGGACATTTTCATTTTAAAGTTCTCCCAGACGGAGGTTTCAGCAAAAACAAGGTTATTTGTAACAACTGACAAGTTGAACTCCCCGTTAAAAGCTTCTGCTGTTACCTCAGAAATTACCTGTTTTAATGTTCTGATTGTGGCTCAGGATTTTGTTGGTAGACTTTTTTTATTTTTCATTAAAAAAAAACAGGATGACATTAATGCCCTGGCAGTGGCAATACGCTTTATTTTATTTGACATTTTTTAAGATGAGATTTACACTAAATATGTGTTACTGCTAATTAGGTTCTAATTATAAAAGTGTTTGAACAACAAATGTTATGACACTTTAGTTCATATGGCAGCAGAACATTTAAATAAAAGTGCATTTTACACTACTTCTGAATTCATTATTTGATTTCCCGTATACAATGCGATTAGTCACGATTAATCAGGGAAATCATGCAATTAATCGTGATTAAAAATCAAAATCAAATTAATTAATTATTAATTAAAATGTAATCGTTGCCCAGCCCTAGTTTTAATGTGTCCACAATATCAACAAGCAAGTGGAAAGCAATGGACAGGTCAGCATCAAAAGCGGATGAAGCCAGTCATTTTAAAAGCACTGCAGTTAATGATTTGGAAAATTAGTATCTAGATTTGCACATTGTTTCACCCACCGATCTTCTGGGCATATTACTAGGGGACTTGCTGAACACAAAACGTCTGGGGTAAATACATTTGCGTTTTCACCAGCCACCCAGCAGAAACGCCCCTGACAGCATTTGTAAAATCACTATAGATGCACAGACCCTTCAAAAGGTACCCAAAAACTACTGATACCTGTGCCAACGCTTTGAATAAAATGAATTAGATCTTTCAAGATTCATGTTAAGGAACATGTGTCTTTTTTTTTCCTCCTCCTCTCTTTTACGATGCTCTGCTGTCATCTTGCATTTCCCGTGTTCTTTATCTGGCAGACCACTCTATTTTGTCTTTAATTTCTGGAGTGGCTACAAGTCCTATCAAAGGAAGTAAATGAGCCAAGCCTCCTCTCTGCCATCTCCTTCATTTTATATCCTTTCAGACCCAAGGGCCAGTTTGAGTAATAGTAATTGACACATTGATCTAATAGGGCCATCATAATAGGCCTGTTACTGAGCTAGGGAATGGTGCTCGGCGTCACCTTAACATGTGCAAGGACTGACATCCCGCCATGATCCATAATGATAATTGTGATTTAGCCTTGCTTTCAACCTATGCCCCAATGTCCCCAGCATCAGGAAATCATATTACATCTGACCCCGCATTGCCTCCATTAGAACCAGGTCATTTGTTAAAATACTGCAAAAGCAAAACAATTGAACCCTGTGCCATTTTGATTCTATAACAGCAGGTTATCATTGTCTCTTTGAATCAATCCGAGAGCCCCATTTTTCGGGATATAGCTTTGAATTGGATTGATCGGACTCTGATAATGCTGAAATCAATGATGCAGCCGCCTGAAAGTAAATTATCGTTGGGTGAAATTTTTATATTAATCTTAATGACTGTACTCTTGATTGGTAATGGTAGTTTTGAGTGAAGACCTTTTGAAATGTTGGCGCAGACGTTAACCATCAAATGGAAAAATGGGAGACTTTTTTTTTCGATCTGTCTTTTTCCAAAAATATTCCCTGGAAATGGAGGGAAAGACGCATTTGAGTTCACATCCAAATTGCATCACAGCCTCTGAATGACACATGCAAACACACTATACATGTAGCAATATTTCAGTTCCCAGCCATTGTTTAGACACGCCAGTGCTCATTTGGCATGATGGACGTCCAGCCACTGGCTTGGGAAACATAAAAAAAAAAAGCACAACACGTGGGGATATGAATGTTTCTGTGTGCGCTACATTCTACTGTCCAAATGAATCTGGATCCTGCAGCAGATCTCAAGATAGTTTCTGTACATTATGCTTGCAGCCTTTACTTCATCGAGCATCTCTAGATGAGTGTCTTTGTTTCTTTGTGTTAAAAAGATTCATCATAGATTAAAGTAGAGTCTGTGATCTAGCCTGCATTCATTGGCTCTGTGCAGTGTTGGCCATATTGAGTTGTCGAGTGAATGATTTCACCTGCGGCTTTGAATCCTTTTGCATTGAACCATTTCACCAACTACAAGCCCCGGATCAAACCAGATCATTGTTGTGAATAAACTCAAGATCAGTTGATATGTTTGCAGGCAAACTTACTTGTTCAGCAGCAACTCTTGTTCCGTTTCTTGCTTGATCACTCTTGTTTTCTCTTTCTTTTTTTTTTTAAAATTTTCTTTATTATTGTTATTCTCACACATTACATTACACAGCTGGTATTGAATTCTTGATTTACAATTATTGTCAAGAAGAGAGGAAAAGCATCAGCATATCAGAACATAGTCATTGCCATATAGTTGTGTAATGTTGAAAAAAAAACAAAACCTGCATTCATTTAGGTTATATTTTTTAGAAAAAACAAACAAACAAAACTAACTAAAGACAAACAAGAAAAAGGAAGAAATCAGCAGAAATCAGAGCACCAAATAGGTATTTGTTGAGATGCCCTGTGAGAAAATTAATTTGTCCCAGAATAAAGGTTTTGAAATGGTATGGTATTTTCATGTTAAACATGTTTTCTAATATCTTGTGCATCTCTAAACAGAAATTTACAATTACTGGACATTCCCAAAATAAATGCCAATGCCCCCACACATCCTCCAGCACTGTGGATCCTCTCCTGCAAAGTGAGCTTTCTATTTAGGGGTTACAAAAAAATCTGATTAAACATCTCCATGCAAATTCTCTCCATGTATGCGAGTTGGTGCATTTCCACAGAAACTCACAACAACTGTACCACTCCTCCTTGGGCATTTCAAAATTACCTTCCTTCTCCCAGTTATCTTTAATGTAGTCTGTAGAGTAGGTTTTTTTAATCATGAAGCCCTTATCTTGTTTTCTCTTTCTATCATTTTATTACGGTGTTACAGTAATACCGTATACTTCCGGTATTTAAAAATAGCAGCGGTATCAGTTTCAATACCGTCATTAAAAAAAAAATGCAATGCACTTATACAGGAGATAAGGATTAAATATTTAAAAAGTAATTTAATGTCTAAAACTGATTCTATGTCCAGTAGCATTTACGTGTGATTGAATTTTCAGTTTTACTTAAACAGTTATGTTTTAGCCCACTTTTGGAGACTTTCTATGAAGTTTATGAACCTGACGTCGTCACGTGAGATGGCAGATCCCGCACGGAGTGAAGATAAGGAAGATAAGCAGAGAAGGAACGGTTAAAACTACAGTGAAAAGCAAGAAATACACAAATAAATAACAACTGTAGTTGAGCCAACTTTATATTGAAGCACTGAACTGCTGTTTCGAGGTAAACTCGCCTTTTTTTCCAGGCGCGTCAACGCTGGGAATAGGACAGCGGTGTAAAGCCCCAGCGGCGGCGCGCCTGGGGTACATAATGGGGGTTTTGACGCACGGCGTCCGCCGGCGGTGTGTGTTCGCCTTTAATAGTCGCGGGAATACTGCATACCCCGGTAAAATGTGAGAGAAGTTTGACGATATCAAAATTTGGATACCGCCCAAGCCTATATTAAAACGTATCATTGATGTACGTAGATGGCCAGTTCCTGCAGAGGACACATCTATGCCCTCAGCGAAAAATATGCATAAAAAGCCTACCTTTCTGCGTTCCAGACATTCATTCTGTCCTTTTTTGGCCTTTGAGTGGATCAAAATCAGTTTTATTTTTTCTTAAAAGTGAAACTATGCATTAAATAGCTAAGAAATGAATTTGTAGGGCCTGTTAATCTCTGAAACTCCAGCCATTATTCCTAGCCTTTTTGCCTTTCATTTTGTTTTTGCATGTGTCACGGTCTTTTGACACATTTAAACAGCAGCAACACGCCCTGTTCAGCTGACGGATGCCATCAGTTGAACAGGGCGTGTTGCTGGTTGGCTAGAATATTCAACATGGCTGAGATCATCTGTTTTGTAATGGATGAAAGTCTTCCCGTTATAAGCTCTTCATTTGATTAATGCCCAGATTTTCCTCAGTGACTTGGCAGTGGCCTTCCACCGTTAAAATGTATTTTCCAACAGTGTCTTGCACTGACTCTGCTGAACAAAGAGAGGGTGGATCCAATTCCTTCTCAAGCTGATGGTCACACATTTGCAGCTGCTTTTTTTTTTTTTTGTAATGCTCTGTAGTTTTAATATTTTTAATAATTATATTTTTAGAAAATCATAAGTGGAGTCAGTATGGTTGCGGGTATCTTTTTTTAATTTTTTATACATGCTTTGACGTTCACTGCAGTCTGGAGAACGAACCGTTGCCTCCCATATGCCCAAAAAGGTGTTCGTGCTGAGACCGATGAAGTGTATATCTTCACTCACTATGCACAAGAAGACTAAATGGACTGTTGAAAGCACTTAGTTCGATGGCTCAAAAAACAAAACTAACACTACATTTCACCCCTGTGACTTCAGCCAACACGGCACCGCGGGCCTCGCCGGGGGTGACAGAGAATAGAATACTGGTGGAAGCTTTCCTCGCAGAGGAAGAGAAGGGGCGCAGGGGATGGGGGGTGGTGGAGGGGTCTTTCTTGATTAAGATTTATGTCTGAGTTTCTCTTTTTCCAGCAGTCGTTGCCTGCCGTTGGAGAAGCTTGCTCACGCTACCCGCTTCTGTGCTGCGATGATAGAAGGGCTTCCACTAAATGTGCTTCATGACAAAGCATTTCCCCTTTTGCCCCCACATGTCTCCCTCTCACTCTGTAGATCTGCGTCTGAGGGAAGGCCAGGGGGACATGGTGGAAACAAATACTGTGCTATGCATATTTTAAAACTTCAGTTTTTTTTTTTTCCTTGTGTTAGTGAGCATTGCCAGAGTGAAGGTATACCTTTGCTGTTTTAAAAGCATGGCTGAGCTACAGACTAATACCAGTATAAAAATCAGATTTTCCAGATGCAGATGAAACTGATAGGGAATTTAATCCTAATCAAAATTTAAAGCATTATAATTTGGATTGTTCTATGTTTTTCAGTAAATACCTATTTAATGAATGAAGCTATTATAAGTGTACGAGTACTTGGATATGTGCTAAACTGTGCTTTTGTTTTTCCTTATTCAGGACAAGCCCTCCCTACTGTTGTGCTGACCTGTATTCTTTACGGACAGGGGAAATGGTTAAATCAATTCAGTTCAAGACGCCGATCTATGATCTCCACTGCAACAAACAGTAGGTCTAACAAATCTTAAGGAAAGTCTCCCCATACAGGGGGTGTTTCGTTGCATGAAATTAATAGTGTTATTTATTTCCCATAGTATTCTTGTGGTGAGCCTGCAAGAAAAAATTGCTGCATTCGACAGCTGCACCTTCACCAAGAAGTTCTTTGTTACAAGTAAGGCTTTTTAAACATTTTATTTTTTCATTCCTTTCATAGAAAGATTGCCTGCAAACTATCTGGTGACTAAAATAAAGAAAAGTATATCCTCAAGGTTAATTCTGATGTTGAGGATGTAATACTCATGAGTCTAAAATGTTACTCAGTTTGGAACACAAGGAATATTTTACTTGAGGTGATGAAGCAACAGGATGCATAACTTAATCACTTGAAGCCACACTCTCCCTCACAACACGAGTTTTAAGCTTTAAATCTTATTTATATCAAGAATTGACTTGCAACTATCATACACGCACGCACGCACACACACACACACATATATATATATATATATATATATATATATATATATATATATATATATATATATATACATATATATATCTCTATATATATAATATATATATATATATATATATATATATATATATATGTATATGTATATATGAGACATCTTTACACTCCCCCCTGCCCTCTAAGCAAGCTAAAGAAATATCTTTTTTTGGATTAATGTGAAATCAGTCTTGCTCTTGAAACGTAATTCCTTGTCGGCTGTACTGACTCTGCAGGGTAACCGTTGACACTGAAGCGTACTTCTGGTTTCCATCCAGGTTTACTGTGGATCAGCTGAACTTGTGACATCACAGTCACCTTCAATTGAGGGAAATCCTCATGAGTTTATCTATGTTACGTATTATTTTTGAGTGAGAAAAGAAAAGAAACATAGAAACATTTGAGCCCCTTAAATATTTGGCCTCTAAGGTCAGGTCAAATGAAATCATTAATACCAATAAAGGCACAGGAACGCTACAATAAGAAGGTACACCGATCAACCATAACAGTGTGACTACCCACTTAATCATAAGCAAAGGCGCTCTGCGCAGTCAAGGTCTGGACAGAGAACATCAGAGGGTGTCCTGGAGTGTCTGGTACTGGGATCTGGTACTGAGAGGGTCTGGTACTAATTAGTAGATCCTTTGGGCTCTATGTGTTGATGGAGTGGTGAGGGTCCCTGTGGAAGGGGACAGCCTCCCACAGATGCCATCAGGTCTCATCAGACGGCTGTCTGTGGAGTTTGAAGAGCAAATGAACACCTCAGGTTATCTGCTGTGTCCTCTGAGCACTCTGAGTAATTGGTCTGCAAACGTTTTTAGGTGGGTGCCAAATGTCAAAACAGGATTCATGTGAATGCCAGGATGAAGGTTTTTTTTTTTTGCATTGCACTATAAGAAGATGACTACTGTTTAGTCACGTTACCTGTCAGTGGTCATGATGTTATGGCTGATCGCTGTATGTTAAGGTCGTAATTTTACCTGACGTCTAACAGAAACGGTGCAGGTAGAATGGAAGTCAGAAACACCAAATAAAACTTTCCATGAGAACTGTTTGTAGGACTATTAGACATACAAATGATAACCCTTGGTTGGTTGTAAAATAGGCAGATCTGGGCTGGCGGTGCAGCGACACTTACACAACTATGACCCCCATGGACAAGTCATCAGAAGAAGACGCTCCTGTATCCTGACCACAAGATGCAGCATCAGAAGTTTAAAAATAAACAGGCAAATTCTTGTACTTCAGCTAGAATTTGGGTTAAAACATTTTAGTTACCTTTACACTACCTTAAAAGGTGCAAACTAAAGGTTTCGTCAGGGCCCTCACACCTCTATGATGTCTGTGGTCGTGGTAGAGTCACAAGTCTTTTGCAGGACCAGTGGGATGAAAACCCTCCTAAAGGAAACAGATGACTCATCTTGCGTTGCGTGTGAAATAAAGCCATCTTTTTGCTCACTTGTTGCAGACATTTTGCTCAGATATGCTCAAATATTTCATGCTACTGTGCTACAACTGACTTGCTAACTGTAGCGCCATGAGTAAACTGGTTTCTTCCAGACATTATTTGAGTCCTCACAGTGTAGCTGTTTTCTAAACATCACGTGTATCCTCTTGTTGTACCTTCAGTGTCTTCTCAAAGAGGTTGTGAAAGAAAGACCACACTGTATTACAAGGCCATTTCTGTCCACTTAAGTCATTGACTGGAGTAAACTGACCTTACTGGCTGGCTTTAATGTGTCTCCTTGTTGTCTGCCTGGCTTCCCTATCAGTGTCTGTGCAACAGGAAACCAAACATGCTCAATAGTTATTAATCGTTTCTGAATGAAGGGGCCTCCTTTTCATAACGTTGTTTGGTCTATTTGGCTCATAACAACACTAAACAGAGGGTCCTGTGATGTTGGGGGATCTGCTCTGGATGAGCCCTTCTGCCACCGCACGTCCACTTCTTCTCTGGGGATGGGACGGTGCATATGTCTTGTTTGTATAAGCACTTAGCATTTAGCCCGTGTTTATATTCCTGCTCACAACGCACTTGTATTCAAGTGCGTTGTGTGTTGTGAGCTGGGACTTGCTCAACACCAGTGACACACCATGTTCTCTGCTTCACAGCCTTGTCCAGCTTCAGACTGGGACGCAGCGAACACGCGTTTGTGTTTTGTACGTTTCTGTGTTTGCAAAACGACTGCGTTGGGCAGCTGATTGAATACCAGTTGCATGTAATAGAAATGGTTGTTTCTTTTCATCGGGCTAATTGTTGTAACTAATACATAGGGATGCATGATGACCGATAACCAATAACTTTCCGCTCCTAAAGGCCCGATACCGATAACCGATAACACACACATATACCTAAGATCATTACATCAAGTACTATGAACAAAATCAAAAATAGTTTAGACTTTTTAAATTAACAGATATTTATTTTTTCCATTGAAAAACTATTGTCAAGCCTCTCAAACATTTTCTTAGAGCTATGAAACAAACCTATTTGATATCTCACATTAACTTAAATAAGGTTCATTACTGACTGATATTAAAAAATTAAAAGGCTTCTTGAACTGATGGAAACACAAAATTACAAACTGAAAAAGATTAACATTTAAAGGATTTTGGCTTGTGCTTCCATTTAAATTAAATCCTTTAATTAAAGTAAATGAGGTTCAGTATTTTTTTTTATTTTTTAATCTCATGGAAGCTTTAGATGAGAGGAGAGGGGAGGGGAGACTGCTGCTGGATTGCGCACGTTAGCATTAGCTTCCGTTAGCTCACATTAGCGCGATTTCAAAACTCCAAGGAAGCGGTTGTTATGTTGTAGGTGGCTGATCAGGTTTTACGTATTAAAGCTTGTGCTTCCCTCCTCGTAGAATTCACTCAGAGGATTCGTCACAAATAACCACCAAACTATCTTCTTCTGAAACTTTAACGAAGTTCCACGCCGTCATGTTTGTTGTGATCACTACGCTGTGCTGCAGGCTGCATTCAAGGTGCAACGTAAATTCCTGCGTTCCCTCGTTTGCTAGTTGTTCTTTCAGCCTTTTCTATTTTTTTCTTTTTTTATGTGTAACATGAGGGAAAATACTGCGAATATCAATTCACATCAGCAACTACTAAAATTATGACCGAGTTAACGAGTTGTTTTCTGGCATGAGGGGGTATTCTTGATTTTCCTTATTGAGTAATCGAGTAATCGTGAGTAACCTGGTCTGATTATGCCGATGTTACTTGAACATAACATTCACTGCCGGTCATTCAAGGCTCAGAGGGAGCGAGACACTGCCGTGTTGACAGAAATATATATGTTATCGGGGCTATTCGTCATGATATTGGACTTATCGGGATGACGTCATAATTTCCTGTTATCGGCCCGATAGTTATCGTGCACCCCTTCTAATACAGTGTCTTGACTTTTTTTTTCCGATTACATTTGGGCAAACCTTTATAGTTTTTGTGTCAGTACGTTACCAGAATCATGAAAAACCTCATTAACAACAGAAAGAATGCAGTCGTTAAAAATAAAATCTTCCGCTTTCAGACATATTAGGTAAAAAGGAAAGCATCAGATCGAGGATGTTGTAGCTTCTGCAGGAAATAAAAAAGGACTTAGAAATGTTGTCAAAGCATGTGAATGGTGCAGAAGAGCTAATCGCTGATGTTTATAATAGCAGTAGCGGTTATTTCTGTTAATTTTATTTAGTCTTTTAAAACAAACGAAATACCAAGGACTGTTGCTTCATCCTGAGCTAAACCTGAATCGGTCATGAGCCTCTACTTGGCATGTGTGTCTGCTTTTATATTTTTACTGTATTCTGCAGTAAATTTGAATGATTTCAAGCCAAGGGGGTAAAAAAAGGAAAAAAAAAAGTCTATTTCAGGAATTTCAGAGGCACAGTTTCTGAGATATTGGCCCAGACGGACCATCTTTGCAGGAGTGCCTCCTGTAATCAGCCTTTTCTTTGGCTCTTTGACCCCCAAACTGACCGTTTGTACTGGGATACAACTGTCAATCATTTTAATTATGTTTTTATATTTAGATTCTTTTTATTGCCTTGTTATTTTCACACACACACACACACATACTTGCACGTGTGTGTGACAAACACACTGTGTGTGGGATTTTTTTATTCGATTAGCGTAATGCTGCCTTTTTTTTGTTGGCCGACTGCAAGCAGACAAACTGCCTTCCAAACTGCTTCCATTTAATGATTTTTATGACAAAATAATGTCTCCAGTCTTACAACCATATGGCAGTCTATTTTTAATTTCTTTTTCTTGGCTCCCTCTGTCTTGTTGTGCTAATGAGAGCTGTAGTTTTGAGTTTTGGTGTTCGTTATAACAGTGTCTGTGAACACAGGGACATGTTTGACATTTATGATTGTTGGTAATGAATAGCGAGTGTTTGCGTGGGTGTTTGTGTGCTCGTCCCTACAGTTTTTATTGTGTCGGTCTGTCATTGGAGGAGTCATCCAGGATGTATCAGCACCAAATCTTCACTGTGTCATACACACACAAAAAAAACACAGAACAACCTCACACAGATAAGTCACCCTCATTAAACTCTCATTTATCTCTCAAAACAAGAGACTCCCCACAAACACATCAATGGTTCACGATAGTCGGATACTATCCAAGCAAGAGGATATGCATTCCCCTTCTTTGGTACTTTTGATCACGGAGTCATTAACCAAGACGTGTATTAATGTTGTTGTGTGTTTGTGTGTGTTTCAGGCTGCTATCCCTGTCCCGGCCCCTGCCTCAATCCAATAGCTCTGGGGAGCCGCTGGCTCGCCTACGCCGAGAACAAGGTGGTCTGCAAATGCACACGCATTCATCTCGTAGAGACGGACCTTATCTGAGAGAAGTGACATTTAGAAAAAAAAAAAGCCAACAACACTATTTCCTGCTTCTTTAATCTTTCTGTTTGTCTGGATAAACAACTCATTCCAAGAAGAGTCCACTAAAGATGATAAAATGTTGAAAATCAACAGATGCACAGGCATTTGCTGTTAGATGGGATTGTTAAGTATTTACAAAAAACAGAATGTTCTATTGCCCGTTCTGTAATACATTTAATCCATAACTGTATTTTGGTGCCGGCTCACTCAAGTAATTGACAGATGGGACTGCTGTTTGTGTGGCTGCCCAAGGATTTCCAGAAATAACAGAATCTAGCATTTCCAACAGCAGGAGTAACATCGGGGCTAAGCTCAAGTGATATTCAAGAGATATTGTATTTGATTGTGCAGTCTTTAAAAAAAAAAAAAAAAGAAAAAAAAGCAAACATTTGATTTTTTTTTTTAATACAAAAACTCATTTACTTTAAAAAGAATTGAGTGTAGCACGTTTTAACATCTGGATCGGAGTTAATTTTTCCACATTTTTCTGATTTTGTTCTTTGAAGTCTGAGTATAGTCTACCGGCCTACGTTAGCACGTTAAATGTTGGTGACAGAACAATTAGAAATTAGAAACTGCACAAACATGGCTTGAAAAAGCCTCCTCCCTTCAAAAGAAAAGAGGAGAAGCAATTTAATTTGCTAAGTTACTTCTGAACAAACCACAGCATGTCCAATGTTTTTCCATGATGCAGAGCGCCACCTTCGCTAATAGCCAAGGAAGGAAGCATAGTCCCAGTGAGGACGCAAGGTCTCAGTAATGATGCAAGGTCCCAGTGAGGAAACAAGGTCCCAGTGAGGACGCAAGGTCCCAGTGAGGACGCAAGGTCCCAGTGAGGAAACAAGGTCTCAGTAAGGACGCAAGGTCCTAGTGAGGAGGCAAGGTCCCAGTGAGGACGCAAGGTCCCAGTGAGGACGCAAGGTCCCAGTGAGGAAACAAGGTCTCAGTAAGGACGCAAGGTCCCAGTGAGGAGGCAAGGTCCCAGTGAGGACGCAAGGTCCCAGTGAGGACGCAAGGTCCCAGTGAGGACGCAAGGTCCCAGTGAGGACGCAAGATCCAAGTGAGGACACAAGGTACCAGTGATGACGCAAGGTCCCAGTGAGGAGGCAAGGTCCCAGTGATGATGCAAAGTCCTAGTGAGGATGCAAGGTCCCAGTGAGGAAACAAGGTCCTAGTGAGGATGCAAGGTCCCAATGAGGATGTAAGGTCCTAGTGAGGATGCAAGGTCCTAGTGATGACGCAAGGTCCCAATGAGGAAACAAGGTCTCAGTGAGGAAACAAGGTCTCAGTGAGGACGCAAGGTCCTAGTGAGGATGCAAGGTCCCAGTGAGGAAACAAGGTCTCAGTGAGGACGCAATGTCCTAGTGAGGATGCAAGGTCCCAGTGAGGAAACAAGGTCTCAGTGAGGACGCAAGGTCCCAGTGAGGATGCAAGGTCCCAGTGAGGAAACAAGGTCTCAGTGAGGACGTTAGGTCCTAGTGAGGACGTAAGGTCCTAGATAGGATGCAACAGTGAGGACAAGGTCCAAGGTCAAGGATGCAAGGTCCCAGTGAGGAAACAAGGTCTCAGTGAGGACGCAAGGTCCCAGTGAGGATGCAAGGTCCCAGTGAGGAAACAAGGTCTCAGTGAGGAAGCAAGGTCCCACTGAGGATGTAAGGTCCTAGTGAGGATGCAAGGTCCCAGTGAGGAAACAAGGTCCTAGTGGGGACACAAGGTCCCAGTGAGGATGTAAGGTCCTAGTGAGGATGCAAGGTCCCAGTGAGGAAACAAGGTCCTAGTGAGGACGCAAGGTCCCAGTGAGGATGCAAGGTCCTAGTGAGGAAACAAGGTCCCAGTGAGGATGTAAGGTCCCAGTGAGGACGCAAGGTCCCAGTGAGGACGCAAGGTCCAATGAGGATGCAAGGTCCCAGTGAGGACGCAAGGTCCCAGTGAGGATGTAAGGTCCCAGTGAGGAAACAAGGTCTCAGTGAGGACGCAAGGTCCTAGTGAGGACGCAAGGTCCCAGTGAAGATGCAAGGTCCCAGTGAGGATGCAAGGTCCCAGTGAGGATGCAAGGTCCCAGTGAGGACGCAAGGTCCCAGTGAGGATGTAAGGTCCCAGTGAGGACGCAAGGTCCCAGTGAGGACGCAAGGTCCCAGTGAGGATGCAAGGTCCCAGTGAGGATGAGGATGCAAGGTCCTAGTGAGGAAACAAGGTCCCAGTGAGGATGTAAGGTCCCAGTGAGGACGCAAGGTCCCAGTGAGGACGCAAGGTCCCAGTGAGGACGCAAGGTCCCAGTGAGGACGCAAGGTCCCAGTGAGGATGTAAGGTCCCAGTGAGGACGCAAGGTCCCAGTGAGGACGCAAGGTCCCAGTGAAGATGCAAGGTCCCAGTGAGGATGCAAGGTCCCAGTGAGGATGCAAGGTCCTAGTGAGGAAACAAGGTCCCAGTGAGGATGTAAGGTCCCAGTGAGGACGCAAGGTCCCAGTGAGGACGCAAGGTCCCAGTGAGGACGCAAGGTCCCAGTGAGGACGCAAGGTCCCAGTGAAGATGCAAGGTCCCAGTGAGGACGCAAGGTCCCAGTGAAGATGCAAGGTCCCAGTGAGGAAACAAGATCCCAGTGTGGACGCAAGGTCCTAATGAGGATGCAAGGTCCCAGTGAGGATGCAAGGTCCCAGTGAGGAAGCAAGGTCCCAGTGAGGACACAAGGGCACCTTGTGTTCATTGAGTCAACCATAAAGTGTTGTAAATGCTCTTGAATCAAATGTCGGGGCAGGTAAAGACTCGTAAAAACCACATCACAGCTACTTTTTTTTTTGGTCGTCTTGTAGGCTTTAAATCCGAAGAAGGGCTATTTTTTTATTGCACTTGACAGCATGTTATACCTTTCTGTGTTTGTTTCTTTATTTTGCAGTTGATCAGATGTCATCAGTCTCGTGGTGGAGCTTGTGGGGACAACGCTCAGTCTTATACAGCTACAGTGATCAATGCTGCCAAAGTAAGTGACTTTAAATCATAGAGGAACTCTTGATAACAGAAATATGAGCTGCAGTTATTTGTTATTTGTGTAAAACCTGAAGTGATGCTGACTGCCAGGCAGAAGAATCACGCTATTTTGTATCCTCAATTTTTATTTTTTATGTTTTCCTTAACTCTCCGTGGAGGGAAGTAAAAGGTAATGGACATATGCACATCCTGTTTAGAGTCAAACGTTGATGCATTAGAGAAACATCGGGGGATACAAAGGCAGTGCTGAAGATAACATCTCGGTCAGGTCGTTTTGAAAAATGTGAACATCAGATGGCGGTTTATTAGACATAATTCATTCTCTATTCTGGACTGGTAAAACATCTTAACATTCCTAATATAAACATGCCAGAAAGGCCCCATTGTTAAAATAAATAATCTTAGCAGCATAATATATCAAGGTTTTCCTTGAACGCATACGCAGCAACTTTGTTTTTTAGTGAAACCAAACACTGGAGCCATGAAAGCATCTTTAGATTTTCAAATTTCATGTTCATAGCGGTTTACATTTCCCCTCTGCTCTCCATCCATCTGTGTCTGGAGTTCTTTGTTCCCGGATAGCTCCGGCAAATTACTGACATGTAAAGAAATGTTGTAATAGTTCTCAGGCCTGTTAAAAAAATGGTTTGGGTGATAGTGTCAAATGTATATTTGATTATTTTAATTTTTCGAGAACTGGCCAACTCGTTGGGACTATGCTAAACTTGATTTGTGCGCCGTGCTTCTGTAACAATACTCAAGTCGCTTTGATACAAGCGTGCTGACATGAAGAAAGTCGGATATCAAACCACGAGGTCTGCACGTGATTCTTTGCGATAAAAACATATACACCTTTTCGACTTAAAAATTGTGGACATGCGCCCCCTAGTGGCCCCGCCATAACTGGAGTGTGCGGTGCTCCACCAACTAACCCAAACACAGCAGCGTGGAGCATCTGTTACTGATAACGCAGACATGTCTTGGATTGATGATGTTAGGCAGTGGCCTCCAGTTACAGATGAAGGTATTTTATCGCTGTTTTTAATGATTGGTTATGGAAATAGCATGATCTATTCCCATAATCAAACACTAAAATCTGTGGGAAAACTGGTGAAAAATGCAACGCTGG
Organism: Hirundichthys speculiger; assembly: GCA_018398805.1. Classification (NCBI taxonomy): domain Eukaryota; kingdom Metazoa; phylum Chordata; class Actinopteri; order Beloniformes; family Exocoetidae; genus Hirundichthys; species Hirundichthys speculiger. Next base: position 433,405 of record JAGFBZ010000826.1, on the reverse strand, counting down.
CTATAACTAACGTCAACAAGCCATAAAGATTATGCTACTGTAACATTAACGCTAGCGGTAAATTAGGCTATTTAATTTATTTTATCATTCTCCTAATTCATTTATTCATTCATTGATTTATAGGCTTGTGCTAGTACCGAGGGCTACAGTAGCGTCATACTGCTGTTCTTTTGGCCAGAATCGTCCGGGACTCTCAGCGAGACTATGAGTAGTACGAGATTGAATGTTAACGAAAACTCACCCGGCTGTATTCATTTGGAACAAAGTCCTTTCTGTTGATATTTTTCACCCACGTCTTCCTAACTTCTTGGGTGTCGGTGCAAATGCAAACTGTATGGCTGCAAACAAGGCAGTCTTCATGCAGTAAAGGCTTGTGTATTTCACATACTTTCTTCTTCCATTGTTGAATTTTCACACCATTGTTGGCACAGTTTATGACGGAACATGTATTCCCACTCGACCGACTCGACATTATAAAATATATATTTGTAGAAAGAGAAAAACACTGGTTAATCTGCGAGCCTGGTGAAAGTGTCGCTCTGTAGCACAACCCAGCAATGGCGGACGGGGTACTTCTGGGGGGCTGGCCCGAAAAGGTCTAAATACATATACCGTTTTTTCCTCTTAGTGGAAGCTTTTGCGGTACAGACGTCTCCACCAGAGAAGCCACTTGCACTGTAGGTGGCAACCAAGACAAGCCTGTATTACTTGTTATCACCTACTTTCAAAACATATCAGCTGGCATTTTTGAGCCACATCAGTCCAATCTAGGTTCTGGAGAACACGTTGAGCATAAATACGAACCTTTGATTGTGCCACAAGGCTTTTAAGTGTGGACATATGTTCTCGTGTTGTCTTCAACCTTTGCTCCAGTAAAACAGCACGTCAGACACGACTTCCAGCTACGTCTGCACCACCTGTAAATTCATTGACATTGGATCCACCTGGTCTGCCTGGCCGACTGGGATTTGGCTTATGAGACACTTCATCAAACCTGCCTCTCTTTTTTTGTTCCCACTGTAATCTGTTTCTCGTCATTGGTCTTGTTTCACTCCTCTCCACAGGGGAGTGGCTCTGAGACGATTCACATTTAGCTGAAAAGCCCCCTTTGATACGAGGTGAAACTCGTTCCTGGGTTGATTTAGTCGCTTTCCAACACATGCTAACTAACTTTATCCTCATATGGTTTGAGTCTCCATTTGCTTCTGCAGGAAGGAGTGACTGATTTACAGAGCGTAAGTGTACGCAACAGCTCGTGTGTAGAACATATCATTAGCAGAATAATGATGGTACACATCAAAAAAAAAAAAAAAAAAAAGAGCCGTGTTACCAGGAGGTTAGCTACGCTGTGCAAAATGTTCAGCAGCAGGGGGTATTGACATGAAGACAGGCAGTCTGCTCGCGCGCCCACTCCTCATTTAGGACCATATATCTCAATATGGATGACAAGGTATCTCATTCTGGCTTGTGGCGCGACACGCTGGCTCTTACTGCTGATGTCCAGAGACGCGGAGGGGGTGGAAGGAGGGGGTAGCATTAAAGTGTAATGGCTTTTGTTTATAAGACAGAGAGTGTGCAAGAACTCTTGAATATTTTTTTTGCCTGACAGGAAATCTGTGTATCACATCACGTCTGGTGACTCCTGAACGTATGACTGACACAGACCTTTCACATAAATGAAACTGAAATGTGCTTAAATGGTGACATCAGACTGTAGCTGCGAGTGTGAGTATATATATATATGCTTTTGTCAAGCATCAGGCACAATCTGCCTCTAGATGGCCCCCGCCTACCCCCCTCCTACCCCCGCCTCACCAACAAATCAATAGCCCCTGTTTGGACTACCATGAAGAACTCCACAACTGCAGTGATTAGAAAACACATTAGTGTTGATCAATTAGGGGCCAAACGCCTCGCTTAATAATTGATGGCTTTTCTTGCATTTTATACAAACACACACACACACACACACACAAAAGCACGCAGGCAGCAGACACTGTTAGTGTGCCTGGCCAAGTGGCAAACAGAGACAGTAGGTGATCCTCAGACCCAACAAGCGCAAGGCGCCACAGTGTATTGACAGGGCCGCCTAGTCTGAATGCATGATTAGGTTCTCCAGGGCCCCTTTGGCGCTTACACACACACAGACACTCAGTCACACACATTGGACTCCATTAGACTAAGACAGTGCAGTAGGTGAGATAGACTCCACTTAAGCGGCATTATCCATTTCCCCATTTCCCTCAATCGAGCCACAGAGGTGTGTTTGAGCCAGACACCCTGGCTGGGCCTTAAGCTGACACAGAGGAGCCTCACAACCCACCGGTGTCTCCTGTGGCTACAGGGCTACAAATAATCAGCACTACAACTTATCAGAAGGCATCAACTGAACAAGCTAAACACACACACACACACACACACAGCCTGAAACGTACTGAGAGGAGATGGCTGTAGAATATATTATATGGGGAGATGAAATATCAGGAGCACAGTCCTAATCTTTTTTTTTTTTTTTTCCCTTCCAGACTTTGAAAACAGGCCTGACAATGGTGGGTAAAGTTGTGACCCAGCTCGCAGGCACCCTTCCAGCGAACACCCCGGACGAGGAGGGCGCGCCTCACAGCGCGAGTCGCCGCAGCCCCCACAACCCCGGCGTGGTCACCATCATTGACACGAGCGGCGTGGGCGAAGGACAGGTCAGCGAAACGCTTTGCTGGTTTTAGCGTGCGACAGTGAATGATTAAAACACTGGGCTGGTGGATCGTGATGGCAGCGCCTGTCATTTTGTTCTTCATTCATTCATTCAGATATCTGTGCTACAGGACAATACGTGCACTTCAGTGACTTGTTACAGTGCAGCTATACTTCTGTGAAGCTGGATTGTGGGAGTTATTTGCAGCGTCTGGGATTCACACCTGTGGCAAAGAAACGCAGACACCTACTGTTTGGTATGAATGACGACTAAATGTGAATCGCGACTAACTGGTCGCCAAATGCGACCAAAATTTGACCATTTCAACGGTTTTTTTCTGCCTCGTCGCCAGTAGCGAGGGCCACAAAAGCCACCATCAACTTAGAAAAAAATCCTTTTCTTTTCTATGATTTCTGCACATTTGTCATGTGTCACCAAGGCAAACATATCTAAATAATTTAGAAACAAAGTTTATTTGGCGAAAAGTGGCCATGTTTAGGGTGCACATCGTTAACTACACATGCGCCTAACCCAGCGATGGACAGATGGACAAAACTGAAGACGGACAAATGCAAAAATCTATCACTGAATCTACTCCACAGCAAAATGGATCGTTTTGGTAAATAATCTCATAAAAATACACAACAGAATAGTTAACAAGAAAGAAACGATATTAGTTTTCATAGTAAGCAACATGGAAACAGAATAAAATGCGCTCTCATGCTTGTAAATCATACCTGTCCAGTATCCCGTTTTGGCCAGGAAAGTCCCGTATTTTACTCTTCTCTCCCGCCGTCCTCCCGTATTAGTATTTTTACCGTAAATCTCCCGTATTTTAACCTGCGTTATTAAAAAATAATAATACCGCATCGGGCTGAGTGAAAAAAAACAACAAAACATTCCTAATCTGAGATCTGTCACTTGCCTCGCGATAACTGCTAGCTACTACAGGTACTGTAGGAGGTAGATGTCGCCAGGTTAGTGAGTGACATCTGATGAGTGACAGCGCGCGAAGAAAAAAAAGATTGTTACAGAGAATAGGATTGCACTCCTTTCTCATGTAAAATAAACTACAGGGGCGTATGGGGCAACGAAAAACACTGGCGACCAAAATTGCTAGCTAGCTACCAACTTCAAAAACCTGGTAGCCAGGGGCTACTTGGTAAAAATTCTAATTTTATGCCCTGTTGTCTGTTGGCTGTTTGGTAATATTTAGGCTGTTATTTGGCTACTTAGTATTATTACTGGACGTGAGCAAAATTATCTGGTCCTGTGTGTGAACTCTAAGTGAAACATTTCAAATGTGGCATAATCAAACGTCACGCGTGTGACGCAGACCTTAAAACCAGTTACTCAGGTCACCGCATATCAAGTAAGTTAAAAACATCTGGGATGAATGTCAAATGAGAAGAATCTCCAAAAAAGATCATCAAGAAGAAGAAAAATATCACCTTGGACTCTGGCTGGTGTTGTCAGAGCTCTAAATTGGTCCGTTTTAAATCACATCCAGATTGACATGAGTGGCAAAATGCCAAAGGCACGTTTTACTATATGAAGGACAGGGGTGATATGGAAGCTTTGCAGCATGAAAATGGTGTGGATCATCTTCTGTGGTGTTCAGTTTTACCCAAGCTCCTGATGCTTATTTTAGGGGGGCATGTTTGGAAGTGTTCTCCACTGCTATCATCTAAATACTGAATGAGGACACGTCTTTTTAGGGAATGTTGTCCACCCATGCAGTACAGTTAATGTTTTCTTTACCTACAAGTTTTACTTGTACAGTGCTAACTCTACTTATGAAATTAATTGGTTCTGGAAGTAGTTTCGTAACCTAAAAAATTTCGTAAGTAGAGACGTGTTTTCCATGTAAAGGCCCTAATCCGTTCCAAGCCCCCCAAAATTCGAAAATAATTTTTTTTTTTATAAATTATAAATGATACATAAAATGACATGAAAACCCTGTAAGAAATACATGTTAGAAGTAGAAAAGCACTGGGAGAGCGCCGCCGAGAGAAACAATTATCGAAAATTTGAAAATGATCCAGAATCCAGGATTTCTTCCGGATCACACCCAAAATGAAATCAGTTCTTTCTTTTCACGATTCCGACAACCTCCTGACAGACAGACAGACAGATTAACGCTGGCAAAAATGTAGCCTCCTTGGCGGAGGTAAAAAAATGTGTTGGTTTACCTGGGTTTCTGGGTTACGCTCATACAGACAAGGGGCCCTCCTAGCCAATGGGATGCCAGGAAGATGCTAAGCGATAGCCAATGGCAGAGCAGCTCGGACGGCACCGCTTTCAAACCGAGATACAGAGCCGACAGCTATGTTTACGTTCGGTAAACTCTGGGAGCTGCGAGTAGCAGCGCTACTGTATTTTTGCCTTTCGTATCCTGAAATTTCTTTCGTAACAAGAAGCAATATTTTCCCGTCGAGGCGTTTCGTAACCTGAAAATTTCGTATGTAGAGACGTTCGTAAGAAGAGGTACCACTGTACTTAGACCTATTTTTGGATTTAAATGAGCTGGACTTTGTAAGTTACGTGGGCACTAAGGGAGTTAATACCATTACGCACGGCCCAGAGTGGCATCCTTGAATATCGACCCTTTTACTTTAGGTATTTGAACCAGGATGGTTTAAAAATCCACACCACAATATGGTAGCAGTTTGAAGCATAGCAGTTTATGATGGTCAGAAGAAGATGATGGAGATGCGTTCCTTTGCCACTGTGGGAATCCTAGAGACTCATGTGTTTGAGGCATGGAAAACCTTTTTTGTCGTGACACAAAGACACACCCACACATCTCTGTGCTGGACCTGGTTCTCTGGAGGACACTCTAGTTTCAAAGGGTTCTAGCCGGATTCCCTCACAGAACAATGTCTGCCTACTCCATAATAAAAGTGATCTGTTTCTTGTCAGGAGACTCTCATTTTGTTCTTTCTCTGCAGTTTTCCCTTTTTTCCCCTCCCTCATACTCTGAGATTAAATATTTTAGTCTTTAAAGGCTGCTTCTTGTTTGGACTAGTTCCTGTTCTCAGGCAACTTTCACTGACAATAATGCAACACAAAAGCCAAATTTTAACCGGTGTTAAACGTCTCTCTGTTAAACACAAAGCCGTGCTTAAAGCTGCCTCATGCCTTTTTTGGGACTGGAGGGGTTTTCTTCCAGCTCTTTGCCTCAGCTTCTCAGTTTCTTTTAGACTTTTCTTTGTTTTGACAGCAAACTTTTTTCACTGAGATTTAGGAGTAGCCCCTGGTTGTGCAAAGTGATAAAAGAATAGAGCAATGTAATTTAATTTGATATCCCAGCAAGAGGAAGACAACTGTGCTGGATTTTACGCCAGTTTCTGCCTGTTTATGGGCAAAGCCGCTGTCATGCTGTATTGTCGAACCCACATGGAAAAGCCACATCAGCGCCAGAGTAAATTTGTCCAGTTTCTTGCCTCTGTTGCTGAGCCGTACCTCGTACACAGCGATCTCAGCGCAGCCTCTTCACAGAGCCCAAATGTAGCTCACATTATAGCGACTCCTGCTCTCTCTGGTGCAGCACAAGACGATGTCGTACTGCTCTTTTATTTACACTTTATGTATTTTCTATCCACGAGAGGGCAATGGAACATAAGAAAGGACCCGAAATTCCAGCTGTTTCATTGTGGTGCAAAATCAAAGGACGATGATCAGCGCTGTGATGATATCACACCAAACCAAAATGTGAAGAGAAATCCTCCAACAGGGGGAAGTCCCACTTTTTGTTTAATGTTCTCATCCTTAGAAAATGATTTGGTGTGTGTGTGGTGCGTGCGTGCGTGCGTGTGTGCGCGTGCGTGTATGCGCTTCCAGGTCTTGGTGAGTGAAGACTCGGATGGAGAGGGAGTGGTGGCTCACTTCCCAGCACATGACAAACCAATATCCTGCATGCAATTCAACCCCAGCGGTAAGACACACTCACAGAGTCACGCACTCACATAAACACACATTTATGTTTTTACAGAAAAAAGAAGGAAGACATGCAGCGAGTTAAAAACAGACATAACAGTAGAGCGATCACATTTTAAATTCAAGGTAACACGCTGCGTGTTTGACTCAGGTGACGTCAGCTTTTCTTTTTGGCGCGGCTGGATTAATCATCCCACTCTGAATGTATTTACACTGTGTGTTCATGCTGAAGTCACATGTGTTTAGCAAGCGTTTCCGCAGTCTTTACACTAACGGCAGGAAAACGGCAACGCACACACAGACCTGGTGTAACATACTGTAAACATATTATTCATCGTCTGACTTCATACAGGGTCCACTGGACAGAAAACGAAACCAAAGGAATTCACTTTGAGCAGAGTTTTCACTTTTATTTCTCCCTTTTTTTTTTTTTAGACAAAGTGTATTTTCAAATAACGTAGGCCATACTAACTCTGGAGCCTCCTCCTACCCCGCTGAGAGGTCAGATAGAGTTGATAGAGTTGTATATGACAACAGGTGAGTGCTAAACTGGGGCAGGTAGAGCCTTGAACTTTTCAACCTTTTTCCACATTTCAGGCTTCAAACATAAAGATATAAAATTTTAATTTTTTGTCAAGAATCAACAACAAGTGGGACACAATCGTGAAGTGGAATGAAATTTATTGGCTATTTTAAACTTTTTTAACAAATAAAAAACGGAAAAGTGGGGCGTGTAATATTATTGGGCCCTTTTACTTTCAGTGGAACAAACTGATTCCAGAAGTTCAGTGAGGATCTCTGAATGATCCAATGTTGTCCTGAATGACTGATGATGATCAATAGAATCCACCTGTGTGTAATCAAGTCTCCGTATAAATGCACCTGCTCTGTGATAGTCTCAGGGTTCTGGTTAAAGCTCAGAGAGCATCATGAAGACCAAGGAACACACCAGGCAGGTCCCAGATACTGTTGTGGAGAAGTTTAAAGCTGGATGTGGATACAAAAAGATTTCCCAGCTTAAAACATCTCCAGGAGCCCTGAGCAAGCAATCATATTGAAATGGAAGGAGTATCAGACCACTGCAGATCGACCAAGACCTGGCCATCCCTCTAAACTTTCATCTGGAACAAGGAGAAGACTGATCAGAGATGCAGCCAAGAGGCCCATGATCACTCTGGAGGAACTGATCTACAGCTGAGGTGGGACAGTCTGTCCAGAGGACAACAATCAGTCCTACACTGGACAAATCTGGCCTTTATGGAAGAGTGGCAAGAAGAAAGACATTTCTCAAAGATATCCATCAAAAGTCTGGTTTAAAGTTTGCCACAAGCCACCTGGAGACTCACCAAACATGTGGAAGAAGGAACTCTGGTCAGATGAAACCAAAATCAAACTTTTTGGGCACCCTGAACACCATCCCCACTGTCAAACATGGTGGTGGCAGCATCATGGTCTGGGCCTGCTTTTCTTCAGCAGGAACAGGGAAGATGGTTAAAACTGATGGAAGATGGATGGAGCCAAATACAGGAGCATTCTGGGAGAAAACCTGTTGGAGTCTGCAGAAGACCTGAGACTGGGACGGAGATTTATCTTCCAACAGGACAATGATCCAAAACATGAAGACAAATCTACAATGGAACGGTTCACAAATAAACGTATCCAGGTGTTAGAACGGCCAAGTCAAAGTCCAGACCTGAATCCAGTCCAGAATCTGTGGAAAGAGCTGAAGACTGCTGTTCACAAACGCTCTCCATCCAACCTCACTGAGCTACAGCTGTTTTACAGGAAGAACGGACCAGAATTTAGTCTCTGGATGTGTTAAACTGATAGAGACAAACCCCAAGAGACTGGAGCTGGAACTGCAGCAGAAGGTGGCGCTACAGAGTATTAACGCAAGGGGGCCGCAATAATATTACATGCCCCACTTTTCAGTTTTTATTTGTTAAAAAAGTTTAATATCCAATAAATTTCGTTCCACTTCACGATTGTGTCCCACTTGTTGATTCTTGACAAAAAATTGAAATTGTATATCTTTATGTTTGAAGCCTGAAATGTGGCAAAACGTTGTAAAGTTCAAGGGGGCCGAATACTTTCATAAGGACCTGTAGCTTTGCAAAAAAACACCATTTCTGCACAAGTTTTTAATATTTCTTAACTTGCCCATACAGTGATCCCTCGCCAATTTGCTCTTTAAGTTCCGCGGTTTTAGTTGTTCGTGGATTTTTCAGAAATATATAATATAAAAAATCAAGAAAAAATTGTGGAAATTCTGCAAAAATCCAACCCACAGTAGAAGAGAGGCCAGTAACATCACAACCTGTGTGATGTTACAAGTTCCTGCAGTAGCAGAATAAAGTGTTTGTTCCATGCAGAGAAAACCAGACTTTTTCTTTTGTTGTTGTTAGCGTGTTAGCTGCTAATTACGAGCCAAAAATAGCACAATAGCAGCGGTTTCTTTACTACGGTTCAGAGACCAGAGGCTTTAAGACGTGTCCTCGTTTGCTTGTCGTTCTTTCAGCCTTTTCTGTTTTTTTTTCTTTTTTATGTGTAACATGAGGGGAAATACTGCGAATATCGAGTCAAGTCAGCAACTACTAAAATTATGACCGAGTTGACAAGTTGTCTTCTGGCATGAGGGGGTATTCTTGATTTTCCTTACTGAGAAATGATTTTTCTAATTATGCCGACGTTACTTGAACATAATACAATAGAGCGAGGTTCTGCCGTGTTGACAAAAATATATATGTTATCAGGGCTATTTGTCGTGATATCGGACTTATCAGAATGACGTCATCATTTCCTGTTATCGGCCCGATAGTTATTGTGTACCCCTACTTGTTTTGCTGCAGTGCCTCGCTACTTTTTTGTGGCTTTTAAACATATTTTAAACACATTGTTTAGGCTCGGGGGGCTCCGGCTCCAGTTCGCGGATTTTGATTTTAACCATTAACCGTGAAAAATAAGGGATCACTGTATATTTTTTTTAAATAACTTGTCAGATGGGTTGTTCCAAACATGTGTCAGACATCTGCATCTGTGTGTAAACCGTCGCTGTCTCCAATTTATGTTATTTACCTTCCTTTTTGCTCTCCACTGAGTGCCGTCTGAGTCAGTGAGCCAGATGCAGTCATGGCGGATAACGATGTACAGCACAAACAATGACGGCGTTCAAGCCTGACACCTCATCATCTGTCTCTGCTAAGGTTTTCAGAGCAAAGCATGAGGACACATCAGTTATTGGGGCTGAGTCATGTGACCAACAAGCCCTAAATTAGAGGAAACTCAAGAAATGTGCTGGCTGCTGAGGCAGTGCTTCAGGGGCAAACTTTAAATAATAGGTGAAATCACACATTTACATGCTATTATTTTCTGATCAGAATCAGTTTAGAATGGTAAAAGTACAAAATTTGTTTCATAGCTGGAAGAAGTTGGGGTAAATCCCAATAAATGGTTCAACTCCCGATGACCTGCGTTAGTACCTGCATTTGTTGTTGTTGTTCAGTTAAATGTTTCTTGGTTTGTGTGTATTCTCTTTAAGACCAGTTATGTGTAGACGTGAACTGAATAATAACAGTGTTATCTTATAAGCCAACAGTCCTTAAGTTATTGAACCTTAGTGGTGCAAATAAATGTTTTCTTTTCTAGCAAATATTTATGTAAAAATCACTTCATTACGCTGCGTGCCGGGGGTTTATTTATTTGTTTCAAGCGATATGACATCGCGCACCTTCACGTGCTCCAAGCTGACACGTGGAAACGGCAGTGGTTGCAGTGTTGGCTGATGAATGTGCACCAAAGAAACTTAACGTACGTGTGTCGTGATTACACGACCGTTTTCTCTTAGTCTTTCCTCTGCTGGAGCCCTCTTTCCTCTTTCCACGGAGACGGAGACAGAAGAAGTAGCTTTCAGTGTTTTTTACCTTGCATGTCTCAGTGAAGCTGCGTTTAAAGCAGCCAAGGTCAGCATGGCAGAAATAAGAAAGATAGGCTGAGAAGGAAACAATCTCATTACTCAAAGAGAGCCTGGAAAGCTCAAAGGTTCTGGCTGGGAATAGTTATGTAAGAAACCCCATTGGCTTGTGTGTGTTGGAGACTCTACAAAGGGTGGACCGGAGGCTGCCAGTTATTGGTGTGGCGGCTGGCGCTTTGCGGGGCTTCATTGGCTCTGTGGATCTATTCCTAGTGGTGTAATTAGAGGGACGCAGAAGCAATGCAGTGGCAAAGTGCTCTCTTTAACAGCTGCAGTGTGTGTGCTTGTTTTCTTTCACGTCTCGTCCTTTCCAATCATCTTTAACGATCCTTGACTTGATTATTAGGTATGATGCCAAGTTCAAAATACTCTTGTGTTTTGATGGCAGAGATATTGTACAACATCTCGAGCATTTCTTCTGACTGCGACTGGCACTAGATGGAGTGATTGATTCAACAAACATGCAGCTTTTTTCTGTCTCCCAGACCTCCTGCTACACTGCTTCTCTCAGTCTGGTGGGGATCAAGTGCGTCGCATGAAGTTTTTAGAGAGAGTAAATGTCACAACACTGCTGCATAAACTCGTTACAAGTGGTAGCCTTGTATTTAAAATTGAATTAGAACAACATGCATCATCCTGTCAAACCTAACACTTGTAACAGATGTTTTCCTTCATAACTTCAGTACATTTTATTTCCACGTTTATCTGTGCATTAAGTGGGAAGTAAATTTTCAGACTCTCGTTTAATAATTGCATTTTTAAGGTGGAAATGAAAACTTGCTTTTGATTCTCTCTGTGATCTCTTTTTAACCTCAAACCATGGAGCTATATTCATCTTTTTTTCCCCTCGACATTACACTTGGGATGCTGGCTTGTAGTGGAGACATGTTGGAACATCTGCAGCATGGAAGAAAGCTTTCCTGCACCGTTCAGCTAACTTAATAAATTCTTATACAGATAGTATTTTTTTTTTAATAGGTATGAATATTCCTTATGAAACGAGCCTTTAAACCTGAATTAATGAGCCATATTACTGTTTTTGTTCAGTCTGGAAATGTTTGGACACAAACACGGCTTGTGTTGTTTTAGCAGCTCGCTATCACACATTTGAATTACCGTATTGGCCCGAATATAGGACGACTCTGATTAAATAAAACTATGATAAAGGCAATAAGGTTATTCATAAAACAATGTTCTATTCCGCAATTACTATAGAAAAAACTTCGACAGAGATAACATTCTGCTGTATTGTTAAACATTTTACTTCTTCAAATTTCCATGTTATTTAAGATCAAGGTTTGCTACTATTTAATAAACTGTGTTCTCTTCAAATCTGAGAATATAACTCTGAATAAGCTACAACCTAGTTCAATAACTCAATAACTGTATAACTATTGAAATCGAGTTTTATTCAAGAACAACATAAATAATTCAGCCTGTAAAAAACTAATTCTGAACTCCAACAAAACTTTCAAAGCCCTTAGCTGGAGTTGGCTACATGGTTCCTCCATTCTTACTGGTTACCTCGGTGCAGGCTCCATCTAGTGGCGCAGATTTGTAATTACAACAGAAAAGTCTCGTCCTTGATTATAAGACAACCCCCATTTTTGAGAATATGATTTTCAGAATAAAATATCGTCCTATATTCGGGCCAATACGGTAGTTCTTTAATAAATATTGGATTATTTGGAGGGAATTTTAGCATCTAATTTAGTAACGGCTCCTAAATGTGCACATCCTTATTACAGCACCCTGCTGTCTGGATGATGGATTGATGTCGGTTATTCTTTATCTTCAAAAATTCCATTATACAGTGATCCCTTATTTTTCGCGGTTAATGGGGCGCCACCCCGCGACAATCAAAATCCACGATCTGGAGCCGGAGCCCCCTGAGCCTCAATAATGTGTTTAAAATATGTTTAAAAACTGCAAAAAAGTAGCGAGGCACTGCAGCGAAACAAGACAAAGGCTCAACTGTGGTCTTTCTGTTACCTTCACAGCCTCTGGTCTCTGAACCGTAGTAAACAAACCGCTGGTATTGTGCTATTTTTGGCTCGTAATTAGCTGCTAACACGCTAACAACAACAAAAGAAAAAGTCCGGTTTTCTCTGCATGGAACGAGCACTTTATTGTGGCACTGCAGGAACTTGTAACATCACACAGGTTGTATTGTTGGGCTCCTGTCGGTTAACAAGAGAATGTAAATCTATACACGCTGGGCTGCTGTTGATGCTCACTACACTTTACATCTAACCCTGTTTTCATTCTGCCGTCCCACGACACACACACTACATTACCCATAAGGCCACACCATTACTCATAAGGCCACCTTCTTAAAGGGGCCAGGCTGGCTCACAACATTTCTTCACTGTGAGAGAACGTGCACAACATCCTGTGATGTTTCCGTGATTTTTTAAAAAATTTTTAAAATTATATTATATATTTCTGAAAAAATCCGTGTTTGTTTCCTTCGTATTTTCCAGAATGTGTTAAGATTCTTGGTGATTCTTGGTTTCTGAGGCTCAGCAGTAGTTTGCACCTCGTACTGGGATGCTGCGTTTTACTCCGCTGAGGTCTTCTTCTTCTAGACTTGCGTGACCACGTCTGTCTCGTGGAGACTGTTCTCCATTTGTTTCAAAGTGTTTATTCTTCAATAATGGAAACAGTCCTGCTGTCTTTTGTTGTTGTTGCGTTCACCTTCGTGTTTCCCCTTTTTTTTCCTGGATGTGCCAAACCATTCGACCATTGATTTAAAAAAAAAAAAAGGATGCCCGTAATAAAGGAAGTAAGCTTTGGAGCTCCATCTGAACATCTGCAAAATGTGGCACATTACCCTCTTCTTCAGTTTTGATGCAAAAACATTCGAAGAGATATATTCAGTATTTGCAGCAGTAGTTTAAAAGTGTTGCGGTGAGCAGCTAGAATATTATATACTGTGTCGGTGCCCAAAATTTTTCTATACTTTACTGTATATCTGTCGTCGTGTTGGAAAAAAGTCTTTTTCTTCGCCTCTCATAAAACACTGTACTTTTTGTAGCCATCTAAATGTTCTGAATATGGAAGTTTTGAATATCCCATCAAAGCCTGGGGTAATGGCAGAGGAATCAAGGCTGAATCTCTCCCCACACGGAACTGTCCCATAAACCATATCCCTGGTTTAGTAACATGTCGGTCTAATGAATAGCCTGGCCCGTTGCGCCTGACCATCGAAGCAGCTGTGCCATGAAGGCAGCTCTCCATGGTGTAATAACTCTGTCTCTGCGTCTCACTGATGTGTGGAAGAGCCAGGCTGTTGCTGAAAAACCCCGGACCCACACGCACATGTTGAACATGAGGGGAATTCCCACACACAGGCACTTTCCACACATTTAGAGCCACATATTTAGCAGGGATTGAGTTGTGTCTTCACACCAAGATAGTAATTAGCACTCACACCCACCTCTGATGTGATTTACAGTATTTACTCTGTGGGACCAGTGTTGGCTTTCTCAAGATTCGCCTTGGAAAAAGGTGGCGTGCAATGTCTGAATTAAATTAAACTGTCGGGGAGATCATCGGGTTGATAACATTGAAGTGTATAGCTACAATATTACTTTTTAGTATCAGCTGTTAGCTCAGTTGTACGCAGGCTTAAATCTTTGTATTTATTTTGCTTGTAAACCATAAACCTCTGTGAGAGAGAGAAGAAGGTTTTAGACGGTACCTCTGGGGTCTGAATCCACCTGCAGATGTAGAACTGATCAGAATACCTCGAATACCCTTAAAAATACAGATGTTCTGAGTTAACAGCAGCACACGAACAGGACATCTGTGACAACATATAAAAATTTCTTTAAGATGTTTGTTTTTTTTTTAGCTTAGTAATTTAAGCTTTTAAGCCGAAGATCATGATTTCTGGAAAGGACGACCCTCGTACACCCGCCGCCTCAGAACAATGAAGTATCACGGGCGTTATTTATAACCTTTGCATGTTTGTGTGTTGGCGGACGGCTGAGTGAAGAGTTGAGCTCCTCACAAGACAGCCCGGACTAGAAGAAGTTGATCAGCGTGACATGAACATCTCTGGAGATGATTTAATTGAATTCTTGATTTTCTTCATGCACATTGAACATATGGTAGACTCATAGAGCTCGAAATGGTTTCTGCACTGTTCAGCGTTGCTGTTCCTGGAGGCTTAACAACAGTAAGAAGTTGAGGAAACCCCAGTGAGCCAGTTGAATCAAAAGGGTTTAACCTGCTGTAGAAAAGGGTCACGAAGAGCCAAATGCCAAAAGCATGGAAAACCTTCAGTCGGCCCACACGTTGGGACGTTCCCGATCTGAAGAAAATTAGGAGGAAAACTTCCTAAACTGAAAGGGATTTCAACTTCTAATTGTACATATTAAATGTATTTGCAGTGCCGTTTGGAGATCATTTGGGCTAAAATTGTAAATTAACTTGCTGATGAACAAATAGGCAGGACTGTAATTGAGTTCCCATTATTAGATTATATATGCAGTTATGAAAAGCATAAAGAAATATGATTGATTCACATTTTCTGAAAGCAGCTGCCAATGCTTGATAACAGGATATCGAGATTCAGCTAAATGTAGTTAAATAATACTTGAATACAGTAATGAAGCATAATATAGTAGAGTTGTAGCACTGGTACTCAGAATACAACAACTCTCACATAACTTTAAATTCTCTTCAATCCTTTCACACCCAAAAAAAGACAGAATTCGATTGCGTGGCTGTTGGCTGCCTATATTATTCTTTGTGAATTATGATTGTGAGCTAATTTGGCAGATGGAATATGTTTTTGTCTTTTGTCAGTTTTTGACCATGTGCAAAAATCTCTCCTCCACCGCTCCCTTTCAGTTTTGTCTTTTATTTCAATGTACAATTGTAGCACTGTGGCGTCTTGATCAACAGCTTAAGTGTTTTAAAGGAATCTCATTAGTTAGCAGAAGTGAAGAGAAATTTTAGAGACACCATGTAAATGCAAGAAGATTATCT
Source organism: Hirundichthys speculiger (assembly GCA_018398805.1). Lineage (NCBI taxonomy): Eukaryota > Metazoa > Chordata > Actinopteri > Beloniformes > Exocoetidae > Hirundichthys > Hirundichthys speculiger. Next base: position 417,806 of record JAGFBZ010000826.1, on the reverse strand, counting down.
CTTCAGCCTCATTGTTTGCCTGTTTGCTCAGTGAAAGGGATTAACTTCGGATCACGGTCTCACAATCTTTATCAGGAGATTGTGGATGAGAGCGATTTGTTTTGGGGCTTTTTTAAACATGACATCAAAAGAACCCTGGTGTTAAAGTTTATTATAATCTGCTGTGAGAACATGTCCCTCGCCGGGTGACCGCTGAGAAAACTAACTACAGACCCGACTCCAAAAATGTAGGGACGTTGGGTAAAATGTGCCAGAATGCAAAGACTTGCAAATTCATAAACCCTAAGGGTGTCCTGTGGGGGGCGCTGCAGGAGTATGGGGTACCAGGTCTGGTGCTGCGGGCTAGTCGGTCCCTGTGCAATGCGGAGCTAGAGTTTGGTGAGAGTGGTTCTCTGTCAGGGTTGATCTTTGTCACCGGTTCTGTTCACAACTCTTATGAGCAGAATTTCTGGGCGCAGCCGAGGATCAGAGGGGTTCTGTTCAGTGACCTCAGGATCACCTCTCTGCTTTTTGCAGATGACGTGGTCCCGTTGGCTCCGCCGATCTTCAGCTCTCACTGGAGCGGGTCGCAGCCGAGTGTGAAGCGGATTCGATATAATTTAAAATAAAACCTCTTTCTGTGCCAGTTGTTTCTCAGTTTAATGTGAAAGTTTCATTTTGGTAAGATTTGGCTTCTAATGTTTTAGTGTGACAAGAAAATCCCAAGATTTAAATAGTTAAAATGTATGTTTTTTAGACATTTGTACAGCAATTAAGAATATCACGATAATATTGCAAACCGTGATAATTTCAGGGGTGTCAATTTTCCGCGAATTTGCGGATTTCCGAGTTTTTTTTCATCCTGGGGGTCATTTTTGAGATACGTGCAAATCTGGTTTAATTTTTAATTTTTTTTTTTTTGGGGGGGGGGGGGAATTCACGTCACGAATGTGACGTGAATTCTCGATTGCAATTCGTTGATTGAGACCAGGGCATGCGCACTGAGTCCGTTGACAATCCAGCCGCTATCACAGCCAAATCAACAGCCAAATCAAAGTAGCCTGAAGCACATATTTTCTGATATTACTTCTCCCTTTCTTGTTTGGATGGATGATTATTCACTTTAAATTCACAGGAGAGATGTTTATTCCTTATTGTACTTATTTATTGCTAGACAACGCGGATGAAATATACAGCGCTTCTCACCACTGGTAAATGTAGGTAGGAAACGTAAACTCATTTGCCTCGTTTAATTAACATTAAAAACCGCTTAGCAATGTAACCTCCAAGTACATTTAAATTGCCGATTTGCCTAAAGTGCTCAGTTTACATATTAGGGCAATGGGCAATTATATGATAATTAAATTAGAAAAAAAAAAAAAATCTCCCGACTCCGACCCCCCCACCCCCCCAAAAAAAAAAAAAAAAAAAAAATAGAAAACTCCTCGGATCTACACCATTCACGTAGGTCACCCTTTTTGACTTCAAAACGGCAAATTTTGCCGAAAGGTGAGAGATTTTCATACCTGAAGTATTAGTTATTCAGTGTTCAGAGCTTTTTTTGATTAAAAAAGAATTAAGAAAAGCTAATGTTTAGAGTTACAGGCATCAAAAAGACATGTTGAATTTAACATGCTATTTTCTATAACTGCTTACTAAAGTTTTGGATCCATGTATCTTGTTGTCAGTGATGTTTTACTGTTGAAGTTCACCAGTGACTGCATCACTAGTCATTCTGAATTTTTGCCTTTAATAGGCAACTTAGTTGTTTCATAACAACTACTTTTATTTTTGATATCTAACCTCTATATGCCTCCTAAAGCAGCACCTCGAGAATGCTCAAAATGTTTTCGAGCCCCCCCCCCTCAGAGTTTTTTCCAATTTCCCGTTGACACCCCTGTAATTTGGTCACTATAATCGAGATATCAAATTTTCCATATCATTACATCCCTACAATGATGTTTACCATCGTGCAGACTCCTCTCGTCTTTTCACAACTGTCTGGAAACATCTGGGAAGTGAGGAGACCAGTTATGAGAGTATTAGGAGAGTCCAGTTCTTGGTGAAAGGTCTGGACTGCAGGCAGGTCAGTTCAGCACCTGGACTGTTTTTTTAATTACCTTTTACACAGCATCGCTACGTTTTTGGAATCGGGGTTGAACAAGAATTAGGACTCACTGGGGAGTTTTGATGAGTTGTTTCCAGTTGTGTTGGTGCCTTTGGCAGATGAAGTTAGAACAGAGGTGTTTGGCTCATCACGCCGCCTCATCATCTGGAGTTGTGCTCAGGGGAACGGCCGCAGAATAAAAAACTTTCTGCCTTCTTGAAAACCATTCCACTAGGAAGTGTGCAAATATGTAAATGCTCCATAAAAATGGTCCTAAGTGGTGTGTTTTCTGCTTAAGTCGATGAAAGAACGAGCCCGAAGCTCTGCTTTGAGAAGCGTCACGCTCCGTGAGCTCGACCGCCACGGTGCCTGCCCTCGTGCGTCGGCACGACTTTAAAGCTTCGCGAGTTTTGCCCCCGTTAAAAGAGCCGGCGTTCCAGCATTAATATCAAACTAACAGCGGCTTGTCAGCTCTCTCACACAAAACACCTTTGTTTCATATCTGTTAATATCTAAACGTTCACCGGTGGTCTGCTCATGGAGCGCATCGGAAAACACAACCCTTGGTTTCAGCCAAATGGACCAGAAGCTCCTTTTTCCACAGTTTTCTTCTCTCTCGCTCTCTTTTTTCTTTATCTTTCGGCAGCTTTCACCTTTTCTGAGCCCTAAGAATTATTAATACTGACATATTTTCTACTCTTTAATGTATAGTGTATATTCGTTTCACTCCTCCATCCTCTGTCCTATCCTCTTCCTCTCCTCTTCCCCTAGCTGCCTGGGCTTCGGCTGGTTCCTGGTTAACGTTTCTTTCCTTTTAAAGGGGAGTTTTTCTTTGCCACTGTTTGGCTTAAAGGTTTTCTCCCAGTCTGGGTTTTTACTTTCTATCGCTTCTTACCATTAATTGTTGCTCTCGGTCTCTGAAAAGCATCTAGAGACATTTTGTATTGTAATAGATGCTTAAAAAAAAAAAGAATTGTATCATTGTAGATAAAATTAGTATTGCTTGGCTGATCTAATATGGGATTTACTGGATGCAACCAGGGGAAGTCTGGATATAGCAGGTTACAATAACCTAAAATCGCTTCAGATGTAAAATGTTAAAGGTTCAGAATGGAGTGATAGCTGGAAGGTTGGTAGATTGATTTTAAATTATAGATGGTATCCAGATTAGTATGGACCCCTTGGACAGGTATGATCACGACTGGGCTCCTGACTGTTTCGTCCATATCAATAAATTGCCAAGCATATATACAAAGACTTGTGTTATGACAACAGTCTTTCATTTGTGTGTTGGACTCATTTTTTCTCTGAAGTTTATGCGTCCTGCTAACAGTGAAGCAATCTGAATCCCCCTAGTACTGCATTTGTAAGCTTTATGCCTTCCACATGGTTATAATTTGAAATTTCCCCGATTTTCAAAGCTTTTTTGAGCCTACTGCTGTTAATTAGAAAGTTCACTAGTTTTGTTGTGGCCTTCTGCGTTGCCAAGTAGAGAAATTGCTGTCTTTCTTCTTTGCCATTTCCATTTCTTTTTTTCTTTTTTTTTGCTTTTCTGTAACTCTCCCTCCCTTTTTCTTCCACCCTTTTGTCCCATCTGCCTTTTTCATGCATAAAGCTAGCTCAAGCACTTTGCAAATGAATCATCCTCCCACTCTTAATAGGATTGAGCAGATGTTTTCTTTTTTCAATGGTCAGAGATGGGACAGTAAGCCTGCAGCAAAGCAAAACAAAAAGATTTTTGGAAAAAGGCGAAAAGCAAAAGAAGATATATATGGAAATGATTATATCATTTCCCTTGTGTCCCATATGGACGCATGTCTCGCACACATGGCAAATTAGAGGTCATCCCTTCCAGTGTAGTGCACGTCTAAGCGTGCGCGCCAGTGAGTTTTGGTACTAAAACATCGTAAATAACACCGTAACCCCGTGGACAAGGTGTTATAAATAGGACGTGTCAAACCCTACTCCGGCCAGCCTCTGATTTCCCCGAAACCCTCTCTTTTCACCCTCTGAGTGGCTCAGCTGCTTTTTAATTTGGCCTTCCTGCGGGCTAACCAACTGACGCCTCTCGGCGAGCGCCTCTGTATTTCAACATTGCCGCAAAATCCCCAATTCCTGGGGCGCTCGCACTCACAAAGCTCCAGCCTCTCCGAGCCGTTGCTTTTTTGGAGCCCAGACTCTACCATCAGCAGAAGAGAAATGTCAGTCCGGGCCAGAACCCTGCGGCCAAGTCTCATCTGTCAGAAACCCAGGGGCCACTCTCCAGCCGCCGGGTAGGCAGGGCCCGACCAAAACAGAGGGGAGAAGAAGAATGAAAGAAAGAGTGGAGAGTGAGTATGAGAGTGAGAGGAAGCTCCCAGATAAACAGACCGCAGCGCCTCAACTCCTAATCACCCCGTGCTTCCGTTTCCAGACTCTATAATTAGAAGGGCCCCATCCCTTTTTTCTCTGTATCCCCAGTTGACGCAAATGCTTCTTGTGGCTTGGCACCTCGTTTAGGGTGTGGGTTTTCAAGAGTTTACAGGCCTTGGGCCTTAGTTCTCTGGCTTTCTGGTCTCTCTGATACAGCATGAATTACTAACCACTGTCTCAGCGCGCTCTTTGCTTGACTTGTCTTTTCCTTTCTTCCCTCCACCTCTGATTATCTCTTCATGACTCCATCCCTCATCCTCTCTGTAGCTCCGTTGTTCCACCTCTTCATCATCGTAACTATTCATGAAAAAAAATAAGTCTTTCAACTCTGAATAAATGTGCAAAATTGTGCATTAGCATACTTGGCTACTTTTTTTTTCCAGGGAGTGAGTGTTTTCCATCTCCCTGGTACGTGTTGCTGTATCCTTTTAATCTCGTGCCATTCCAGCCAGCTCTTTCCACCTTTGATGCGCCGTCCAGCGAAAGTCAGTCGCTAATTAAAAACCTACTGCAGATTCCAGTTGGACAAACCTCAGAGTTACATTAGTAATTGTCTTATTATCATTTGTGTCTTGGAGTTGTCAGGAGGACAGAGGTGGGGCAGCTTTTATACAATAGCGTTCTGCCGGGCCATTTGCAACATCTCCAAAGGCTTCTAGGGATAGGTTCTGGGCTGTGTTTGAAAAGCAGGGTTGCCTTTTTCCTAGCCACACCAGTTTAGATCTGGGTTTGTTCTGGTGTGGTTTGTTGAGCATGTTGTTTATGATGAGAGCCTACACTTTCTGGAGTTTGATGAACTTCAAATAAAATGGGGCGAAATGAATGGGCCTGTCAGTGTCGGTTACACTTGTGCTGAGCTGTGGTTCAGCGTTTCAGTGAATCTCCGTGTAGATGCACACATCCGTAGCCGTGGCCCGACGAATGAATCAGTAGACGCTGTCCTTTACAGACACTCATCATCTTGTCTTCTCCGTCCGGCATTTAACCAACCTAGCTATCATACCAAAAGAGCTGCATTTTATGACAGAACAAACGATAGCTGGTTTAATGGACTGGTTTGTTTGTTTTATAGACACAATCATTCTGACATGCTGTTTAGCACGTGTCCTGTGAAGTCGGTAGTGTGGCAGTCTCCGTGTGGTCCACTGGAGTGAACTGAAGTTGAGATATTGTGATTTGCTTCAGTTTATTTGTGTGCCTGTGGCAAAGATTATACACACCATGACAGTTCGAGGTCCCTTTTACACGAGTAACACACATCATATTTGGGTTTCAAGTGTTTAATCATTACAGTTTTGCACTTTGAAGCTTAGATATTTTTATTTTATAAGTGATGATTCAATTGTATTAGACTTACTAAGATGGGAAACCAGCGTACAGGTACAATAACAGCGGGTACAATCAACGCCTGTGTCACACCACAAACAAACAGTTACGAAATTGATGCAACTCACCTTATAAGCCTTATAAAACTCGTCCGATCAAAAATATTCCCACAAAAATGGTCTGGTTACATTCACAAAAGTCCAGTCGATCCAATCCAGTAAAGTATTAAGTCCAAAATGCATTATTATACCAGTAAATATCCACAAACAGCCGCTGCATCATTTAAAAATTTGCTGGTTGGTGGTCGAACTTCCAGGCTTTGTTCGCTGTGACTCGCCATTTGCGTGTTTCATAATCGATTCTTTGGTTTTAAAATGGAGGGTGTCAGCTGACATTTAGATTGACACCTTATACGTCCATATAGCAGCTTCCCTGTCCTGACCACAGCCTGCAACAGCCAATGAGGGCCAGCGTTGGAAAGAAGCCCATGCCCCCATTGTGTCGTGTAAAAACTGAGCCAGTTAGAACCAATCATGCTGATGACTGGCGTCGTTGTGTAGCCAATGAAATTCTGAACACAGCGATGTGTCGCTTCAGGGGGCGGAGACAAAGCCACAACCAGAAACTACCTGCGTAACTGCAAATTAATTACGTGCGTCAAACGTGCGTCAGCAGTCAATTGCTGTGTGGCTTGTTTATATAAAAAATGCTGCAAATAACCTGTAATTGGTTATAATTGTGAATGTGTGTAAATATGTGAATAGTTTGCTATGTTTGCTGTGTTGTAAAAGGTATTTATGACTTTTATCCTAGGTATGTGACCATGGTTATCCAAGTGTCCTTTTGGAGTCTCCAGATGGACATTTTTGGAAACGCCTAGACATACTCTTCCACAAACATGTGTGAAATACAAATTTTTTGTGGTATTGTTATCAAATGTGAACTTGCACTAGGTGAGGCTTCATGCTGTGGTCCCATTGTGTTTTCCAGCTAATAAGTCACAGCTGTGCACTCATCTGCAGACATCTGTTTACAAAAAAATTCAGGCGGGAATAAAAAACTTCTATTTCAGTGTGTTCAAACTTAGATTACTCAATGCTAGTAGCACGTACAGTGATTCTGACAGTTGGGGGAAAAACTTCAGAGTGTTACCTTTCAAAAGAGACCAAAACCATCCATGTGCTACAAACGGTTCAAGAACAGCTTTCAATTTACTTTGGGTATGTCTTGGATAGACGTTTTAGTCTAATTTTACACGAGTGGTAAGGGGTGACAGGGCCAGTTGCATGTAAACTATCATTCCATACCACCTGGTGGCAGTAGTGCACCGCTTTCACCTTTTGTCAACTGCCAAAAAAAGGAAAGAAGGCATCGACCAACACAAAGAAATAAAGGAAGAGAAACAAACTAAACAGTAAATATTGGAGGAGCTAAAGACGATTGTGCCGTTTCTGTTTGCCATTTGTATGATGCCTGATGGTGGCAGTGGAGACACGCGTCAACGGTCCGGTCCTGAAAAACTCCCCCAGAACCCCCGCTGGTGGAAACACACCTAATATGTGCTGATCACGGAAAGATGACACACTTTCAGTGGACAGTGAAGTAGTGAAAGCATGATGCATATGAATATTTTAAACATATAGGACATATATACATATCGTACATACATATACATACATATACATATACATACATATCGTTAATGTTATTAAGATGATTGCAAGTTCATGCCAGATGAGAGTGAATCCTAACGCTGGAAGTGTTTATTGTAGGAATGCTGCTGGTGACTGCCGACACACTGGGCCATGATTTTCACGTCTTCCACATACTCACCCATCCCTGGGCATCGTCGCAGAGTGCTGTCCATCACCTCTATACGCTGCACCGTGGAGAGACTGAGGCCAAGGTCTGACACACACACACACACACACAGAATAAAGCAAATGCAATAAGCAAAATCACTCATGTCTAACTAACTCAGGTTAGTTTGATTGGACTGGTAGTTAAATTTTCTTTTCAGATGAAGAGTACCTTAAATATGTCCCTGAAACCTCTAAATTGTGATTTTACCGCCTCTGGTGATTCTTACATCTTTAAATAAAAGCTGAAATGGTTTCCGCAGGTCTGTGTGTAGCCATCAAAAAAGAATACGGTTTGTAATAATTAAGAAAACACCGTCATGAGCCGTGCTTTGCCTGATCAATATTCAGTATCTCAGAAGCACCGATGGGAAATCTGGACGTTCACAAATTTTCAGCTTCTGTGTCAATACCTTTAATTATAAATAAATATAGCAAAGGGAAATGTAACGTTTCCTCTTGAGGTATAACAATGTCCCAAATATTGAGGCAGCATACAGTATGTGTCACTGTGTCACAGTTACACGTTTTATTGTATGTCTCTTTGAAACAGAGTCATGGGATGGTGTCAGAGAAAATCTGCAGCTAGAAGGTGTTGTCCATCTGTATATTCTGTCTGTATATCTTTGGAGGAAACCAACATTATTTATTGCCACTCGACCCACCTGCTCGCTGAATAGCTTTTCTGAAACCCAACTGTGTCTTGGACTTTGAGAGGAAATCCATCAGAGGTGGAACCTCTCATCTGGGCACCAGCAGGTCTGGCAGGAAGGATTTCTGTGTGGGACGTCAAGGAACATTTGATCAAAACCAGGATTCTTCAGCTCAAACTCTTGATAAGACCCATATATAAGTAATGTACAGTGATCCCTTATTTTTCGAGGTTAATGGGGACCGGAGCCCCCCGAGCCTAAATAATGTGTTTAAAATATGTTTAAAAACTGCAAAAAAGTAGCGAGACACTGCAGCGAAACAAGACAAAGGCTCAACTGTGGTCTTTCTGTTACCTTCACAGCCTCTGGTCTCTGAACTGTAGTAAACAAACCGCTGGTATTGTGCTATTTTTGGCTCGTAATTAGCGGCTAACACGCTAACAACAACAAAAGAAACAGTCCAGTTTTCTCTGCATGGAACGAACACTTTATTCTGGCACTGCAGGAACTTGTAACTAGGGATGCACATTTTGGATTTTTTTTTATGACCGTTAACCGACGCCCTTTAACGATTAATAACCGTTAACCGATAAGTCCAGGAGGGTTGGCTGCCGCGATGTTGCGCACGTTGTCGTGGACGCATGCGGACACTTCCCCGTGTATACTCTCGCGGCAGTGTGTCGCTGTCAGCTTGTCGCTGAGATGCCGCCGTCACTTTTGATTTATACTAATTTATACTAGCGCGGTCTCCGCTATGTTATTCCACGCCACAACGCAAGAGCGACAATTACGGACTAGCTAAACTTACTAAACGTATCTCTTGTGTTTTTTCCACTTCCTCACCGTCTCGGCCGTATCCAGACCCACATTCATCGCTATCTCCCTCCATGAATTACTAGAATATGTGCTGTCTTTGTAGTGTGGAGAACCAGAATCGTACAGATGTGGGTACTTCCTCATTTTTTCGATGACACGCTCTTTTCTACGCGGATGTAGAATTGACCAATCAGAGGCCTGTTGCACCTGTCGACACGCCCTCATGAATTGATTGAATTACATAGCTTGAAAACAAAAATTGACCGTTAGTATTAATCGGTTAGAGTTACTGTTATCGGTTAACGGTTAAACGGTTAACCATGTGCATCCCTACTTGTAACATCACACAGGTTGTATTGTTGGGCTCCTGTTGGTTAACAGAGAATGTAAATCTATACACGCTGGGCTGCTGTTTATGCTCACTCCACTTTTCATCTAACCCCGTTTTTGTTCTGCCGTCCCACGACACACACACAACATTACCCATAAGGCCACATCATTACCCATAAGGCCACCTTCTTAAAGGGGCCAGGCTGACTCACAGCATTTCTTCACTGTGAGAGAACGCGCACAAAATCCTGTGATGTTTCTGCGATTTTTTCTTGATTTTTTTAATTATATTATGTATTTCTGAAAAATCCGCAAATAACTAAATCCGCGGAACTCAAACCGCAAAGGCAAGGGATCACTGTATAAACGTCTCCTTTCTACATGCATACACCTCAACAATCAGTATAAATTAAACAGGCAAATTAATTTGATTGCTCTTCCTGACAAGAATGTTGCTTAAAAAGTTTAGGACGTTTTGTTCTTTCTTTCCATTCCTCCTCTCACATCGTCAGCCATGGCTCGCACACATTTTTGCAGTTAAAGGTAGAAGTGCTCACTCAGCAGTACTACTTCAGGCCTTGTTCAGTTCAGGATTATTGACTGGGAAAACACAGCGTCACACAAACACTCGCAAGCCCGTCTGTAGTCCGCTCTGCTGACCGGCTGCACGCTGAGCCCGCTTTGATCCCACGCGCCGTAAACACTGAATGCCAGCCGCAGCCTAGCGCCTGGGCCAGGGGTTATCACCGTGCACTCCCTCACACGCACGCAAACAGACACTCACACTCAGAAACACAGAGGAGAGTGATAAAGCTTTCAGCGAGGTGGGTGGAGAAGCGCCTTATCTGTCTCCAGCAACCAAACATGCGACCAGGCTGCCACTGACCCGAGGCCAGGTAAACAGACCTGCGGCTGATAACAGCTGGAGGGGGCCGCGGGTGGACCAGAATGTGGACGAGCTTCGAGCCACCAGGCTCACCTTACTGGAAACTGTCTGTTTTAGGATTAATCCCCTTACATTACTGGTAATACTACAGCTATCACAACAACCATGTAAATATTTGACATCAGCATCTCTCAAAAGTCAGTATTATAACTCAACCCATCTCAGAAGATGTAAATTAATACATTCAAGCTGTAATTTTGACAGCCAATGTATATATGATGTTAAATGGATATTTCATTAGTCAGAAAGAACTTTGGTTACATCATAGGTATCCTGCGATGGACAGCCATCAAACCTTTTGTCATTTTCCTTGTAAGGTTTACTTCCTCGGTGTATCAGTGCGTTTACATGGGAAGTTTAATTCCTCTTTAATTCGGAATTATAATTAAATCCGATTTAAAATGATTAAAAATTACCATGTTAACACCTAATTCCGAATGAAATAATTAAACTTAATTCCAAAGTAAGTGGCTGGTTTATTCTGATTTTAAATCTGAATAGAATAATTCCGCGGTCATGTATACACTCATTCCGCTTTAAATTAATTCCGGTCTTTCTGCGCATTCTAGTTCCCTTGCCCGTCTGTCACGATGACGCTTATATTCCGCGCTGGGCTTGTCTCCGAAAACAAAACAACGTCATCATGATGTTGTCGTGCTGCTGCTTCAAAAATAAAATCAAAACAAATCCAAAAAGGATGCTAATAATGTAGTTCTCCATGTTGCTGCTAATCGAGTAAGTTTGTTTTCTTGCGGTAGACGTAAATACGTAAAGACGTCCGCCCCCCCTATCCAATCAGAACCCTTCCCAACCCCCAGACCTTAAGAGGAATTGGATAAAACCGATCAAACGTGTTTTCCATGTAAACCTCAATTCATAATTACTTTTTCCTTGTAAACTCAAAATAAAATAGTTTAATTCTGAATTATTTAATTCGGAATAATTAATTCCGAATTAAAAAACATAATGTAACCGTGGCCTATGTGAGTTATTCTCTCTTTGGCCTTATCCCCTTATCCATCTTCTGCCTGGTCTCTCTGACTGATGTCACATATTTAAAAAACAAAGACGAGCATTAATCATGTCTTTTCCACATCTCTCCATCTGTCACGTACGTCACCATGTGCTCCGCGGAGCGACGCCTTTCCAGCATCTCTGGAATGTGCTACTTCCACATCAACACCTCCACATCAGGTGACTGAAATGCAGCTGCATTCCAGTTTTTAAAGATAACATTTTGATATCGTGGTTTCTGTATCGCGAGAGCGCTCTGACAGCCACCTTTCAGGTGTTCATCCACCTGATCAAAATGGATTGACAGTAAAATGTAGGCACTTATTCGCAGTTGGAACTCTGACAGGTCTATTATGGCCAATTACAACAGACACAAAGCAGCTCTTTATCATCCGTGAGTCGTCCCTAATCAGCCACAGCAGAGGTCAGGCCTCTTCTTTCACTCATCTTTGTGGAGCAAAGTAACCGTCTGGTATGTAGAGGATACCCCATTAACTGTCATTGCTGGGGACAATTACCTAGTCTGACCTGGCAAAAGATTAGAAGAGAGACGGTCACAGAGAGCTATTCTCTCTGACTGCTTAACTAAAGACTTTGACATTCCTCATCCCAACTTTCTCCTGGACCTTTCGCTTTAGTATTTTCCCAGTCTTGTCTATGTCCACTGGGCTTTTCTCTCTCTAAACCCTAACCTTTTTTTTTTTTAATTGCATGCTCAGTGATGGATGCTGTTTCAGCACAGAAACACCTATTCAGTCTACCACCTCACTGGCTTGTCCTTTTTCATTTACTCTCCTCTTAGAGTGTATTGTCTCTTGCAGTCTATCTGTCTGGCGTCCTGCATGTCTAACATACTCAGGGAGATCCTATCTAGTCAAGTGTCTGCTCCCTGAGAGTGTAAGGAGGCGGACTAACAAAGGGTGCCATCACCTCTTTTGTTTTTTTTTTGTTTTTTTGTCAACGGGCCCAAATCAGATTGTCACCTTTTAAAAAAAGTTATTTCCTAATACCCTCAGCCGCTCTGCATTGTCGTGCACCTCCGAGTGATTTGTTTGTGTGCGTGATAAACACTTCTGCTGCTAATGTTTGCAGGTAGTTCGATGCTGTTTACCTCTGCTTTGCATATTTCTGTGGTGAAGAATTAAACACGGAAAGACTTATGTATGTTTTCAACACATCCGTGGCAACACGGCATTGTGGGAAATTGTATCTGTGCACGGCAGAGTAATTGATAGCAATGATCAGTCTGTAATGAACTGTGGATTATTAATCCAGATGGATTAATAATACTTCAGGATAAGTAGCAACAAGCACATCTGCAGAAAGGTATTCTGGTTTTTCTTTGACTGTATTTACTGTTATTGTTTTTACAGGTGCTTCAGACTGCTTTGATCTTTTAATATAGAATTAACCTCGTGAAAATAAAGGCGTCATGTAAATGTTGCCCATTGGAGGATCACATCAGAGACTGAACTGTGAGGGTTAAGCCAGCTAACATGGCGGATCCCTCCACCCGCTGGAGTTAGCTTGGCATTTATTATCCATTCAGGTTCAGAAATCAGAGGCAGCGCTTCACTAAATGAACCAACCACACACTGTAATCAAGAAAGAGTAAAGTTTCATAGCGAGTTCACTAGAGAGGGAAGTTAACCTGCAGGTTATTTAAATATATCTTTTCATAATTTTTTAAAAATGAAATTAGACGAGCGATGCAGTGAAGGTTCTTATAAATAAGAACTACGGCTGGGCACGTTATTATCGCGTTAACTCATGAATTTATGAACGCCGGCATTTATTTTATCGCACGTTAACGCATGTTGCTCACATGCTTTTGTTTTGAAAAGTCTGTTACTGGCTGCTGCAGAACCAGAAGACAGTTGGCTGGTAAACATGTGGAAAAGCTAAAACAGACATGGAGAACGGTAAAAATCTGTGAACTTTACAGTTCGGGGAGCAACTCAGGTAGCAATATTAACAATTCTGTCTGAAAAAAAAATTGGACTGCACCAAAACTTTGTCGTCATTCCTCCATGTTCCATCAGATCTGCTCCATGTGTTCACTGTCCTGCTGTTCTCTAGCTGGTTACTGCAGTGCGGCTCCATCTAGTGGCACAGATGTGTAATGACAACAGAAAGTCCAGTCCTCCATTATAAAACAAATTCAGTTCTGTGGCCCTTTTTTAATTTCATATTTTTGATCCAAGTCTAAAACTGTATGTATATATATATATATATAAAAACAGGCTTTTTTTTTCATTTTTTTTGGGTTAGATTAAAAAAACGAAAAATGTAAAATGTACTTTTTAAACGTTTTTTAAATTTTGATTGACAATTGAAAATGGAAAGAATGAATGATACAACGGATTGGTAAAGTTTCTGAACTTTAACATGTACATTTTCATTTTAAATATTTGTTAATTTATTTAATTTATTTATTAATTGTTATTTGTAACAACTGACAAGTTGAATTCCCCGTTAAAAGTTTCTGTTGTTACCTCAGAAATTACCTGTTTTAATGTTCTGATTGTGCTGAACCACAATCATTTTGTTGGATTTTGTTTGTAAACTTTTTTTTATTTTTCATAAAAACAGGATGACATTAATGCACTAGCAGTGGTAATGAGATGAGATTTACACTAAATATGTGTTACTGACAAGTGCTGATGTCAAAAGTGTTTGAACAACAAATGTTATGACACTTTAGTTCATATGACAGCAGAACATTTAAATAAAAGTGCATTTTACACAACTTTATATACAATGCGATTAATCGTGTTAAAATCTTGTTTTTTAACCGTTAAAAATTTAAATCGTTGCCCAGCCCTACTAAGAACCTAATATTTGCAGGTCTTATACAATATTCAGTCCACAGACACAACTTGAAAAACACACTGACGTCCATCTTTGTGGGGGAAAGTCATTTCATTCTTCATGTCTTCTGTTTCTACTGCCTCTACCTTTTCTATCTGTCCTTCTTCCATACCCGTCCTGTCTCTATTCAGGTCCAAGACATGTGCTTCAGCCAGGACAGCCGCTGGGTCGCCATCAGCACCCTCCGTGGCACCACCCACGTGTTTCCCATCAACCCCTACGGCGGCGTGCCCTGTGCCCGCACCCACATGTCACCGCGGGTGGTGAACCGGATGTCTCGCTTCCAAAAAAGTGCCGGCCTGGAGGAAATCGAACCGGAGCTGAACAGAGCAGCAGCGTTAGGTGGAGGAGGAGCAGGAGGTATCGGAGGAAGTAGCTGTATTCTGGGTGGAGGAGGAGGCATCGGAGGGCGCTGCAGTCCCATCCCCGGCCTGTCCAGCAGCCCGTCAGGTTCTCCATTACACGGTAAGGATCTGGGACTGGGAGGGAGGGAGGAGGAGGCTGATGGATGCTGCTTTATATGTGTCATGGCTCGGTTAAATTAAAGTTTACATGAGTTCATATTATTGCACATCTGGCTGGAGGAAACAGTTGCTTCAGAGACGGGTTTGACCAAATATGTTGAGTTTTGTTGACCAGTTTTGCTCATAAGTTTCACTTTGAGCCAAACAATTGCGTTTATTGAGTGTAAATACTGCTCGATACCTGTGATGTCTGTGTTCACCTGAGTCAGTCCACCAGCAGTAGGGAGTTTGGTGTATATTTGGAGTGAAAACTGACATCATCATCAGCATCATATTTTTTTCCCCCAGTATGATGTTTTAAAGCTCATTTTACTTAAGCCATCCATTCCCAAACTTCACAATACCAAGGCCCAATTTGAAATCTGAAAAATGTCTGCAACCCATGCAAACCTTTAAATACCATTTTGATCAACATACAAGACTAAAAGTTACATTCCAATATTAATATCGGGGGTCAACAAATAAGGTGTCCTATTAAGTTAAGATGACAGTAGAATGGCACTCAATTTGTTTTATTTCTAAATATTTTTCAAATCATGTAATAAATGTTTTTCAGTAATTGAAAACATATTTTAAAAAAGTCGAGGATTTAAACATATTTGTTTATTTTTATTGGCCTCTCACGGCCCACCTGCAGTACCGCAACAGCCCACCAGGGGGCTGCGGCCCACACTTTGGGAATCACTGACTTAAGCATTTAATAACCTAAGGTTTGCTTGTAAATAACCAAACCTGAGGAATTTTATGAAACATTTATAGTCTTATGGGTGTCCCCAAAAGAAAACAACAAAATATAAACCATTTGGACAGTTTAAACATGTAGAAAACTTAAAGTTTGCCCCCATGTTTTAGCCACGTTAATATATAAGGAGGGAAAAGTATGAGTGTTTATGTCGGACAATCTTTAGTTGTGTTGCACAAGGTCAGACCCCTTGGGGGGGGGGGGCGCAGTAAGATGCCAGGGGGGGGATATGTGGCTTTTTTTTGCCATATTGGAAGAAAGTGTAATTGCAGAGAAAGTGTAACAGCAGAAAATAATTGAGAAGCACTGCACTGGTTACTTTTGAGTTACTTTTACCAAAATAACTGCAGAAAAATCACTCAGCATTTTATAATGCTAACATGCAGATTATTTCAGATCATTATACATCCAGTAGAGGTGCTGCGGTGCATTTATTTGATACCACTCACTCTTTTTATATGTATTCTAACAGAAAAGGCGATATATGGTGAGAAATCTGTTAAACAAGTAGATTACCCTGCGATTGTTGCGTGACCTCGAAACCTTTGAATAAACTCGTAATCCCACAAATCCAGCGCTCTTCTCTAGAAACGCTCCCAAGTGGAATGAAGCAAAGCGAGGCGGAACTTTCACGGTGCTCACGTTGCAGCATATCGATGTTGCCTTGATGCCATGTTCTTCTAAAGAGAAGAGGCTTCCTTCGAGACTTACGAACAAGTGATTCAGTTTGTCTCTAATTTTTGCTGTCATGAACTCTGACGTTTAACATGCTAACTGTGTCTAAAGGATATTTCTCGGATTTTTGCAGTTCTTCTGATCATTACATGTCTTTACTTTAGGGCAGAACTGGGAAAAATACGCCCTGCAGGCCACATCCGGCCCTTTGTGCGTCTCTGTCCAGCCTGCATGAGGCCGATCATAAATTACATTTGATGAAAAATGAAATGAAATGAAAAATACTTTATTAATCCCAGAAGGGAAATTCAACTTAATTAAAAAAAAAAAAAAATCTCTGTCGCGCGTGCAATACAACTATGCTGCTTTTATTTTGAAAGGCGTAGTACTTCCGTGTAGCGTACGTGCGTGTCAGCTGTGCATGAAGGTAAACAGCGCTAAGTGATGTTGCCCTCAAAATGTGTGCTGACGCTAAGAAAAGAAAAGTTGACGAGGAGTGCCATGTTTTCAACAAGACATGGACCGCTAAGTATTTCTTTACAGAAATTAAAGGTAAAGCCGCGTGCCTGATATGTGGTACACAGGTCGGTGTGTTTAAAGAATATAAATTGCGTCGCCACTACACGACCAAGCATGAGGAAAAATTAAAAAAATCTGTCTGATAAAGAGCGCGGAACAGAGGCTGATGCATTGCTAGCAAAACCGCGAACCCAACAAGGAATTGGTAAAATGAGGTGGAAAACATTAAAACACTAGTTGTATTGACGTGTTTCTATAATTGTGTTGTAATTCACAGTTTAAGGAAATTAACAAGTTAAGAATAAATTGGACTGATTAATGATTATTTTAGTTTTTTTATTTGACCTATACACCACAATTTCACATAGCCCAATATAAATATCTACAGAATAATTGTGTTCTTCTAATTACCAGTACCAGCTATTTAAAATATATAATTTAGTGCATTTTACAATGGAAGATTAGCAGCTGTATGGAATGTTTTACACTTTTCCATAAACTTTCCCACTGTAGAAGGAAAAACTCCAGATAACTTGGAAATAATCTTTTAACCCTTCTCAGGTTAATGGCCTAAGACGGTTGCAGATGTCTTACCTTTTTGGCAGTGTGTTAACAAAAAAAAAACCCTCTGCTTATTATCTTATTTTTTAGTAAAAAATTATGACACATTGTAATATAGCAGTAAAATGTGAAACATTTCAATTTTTTGTCTCAACTATTATTATTAAATCTTTTTTTTTAGTAACTAGTTTTTAGTGGTGATTTGTGAAACCCTTAGAACGTGTTCGTTCTTTTTCATATGACAGTATGCAGTCGGTTTTAAATAATTATTTGCAACGAAAGCCCCTTAAACAAAAGTGAGCTAAACTGTCAGCCAAAGTACGACGCTGATGTCGTTAATCAGGGGCGTCAGACTCATTTCCACTGAGGGCCACATCAGCATCATGGTGGCCCTCCAAGGGCCAGATTGACAGCATGAATGTAACAAAATGCAGGTAAGTCAAAATAAATTAAACTACACCTTATTATAATGTTAAATACCGGTTTCTGTATTTATTATGTATTCAAGTTTCAAATATTTAACTTGTTATTATATTAAACTTAGAGTTTGTGGTTGTAAAGTATCCATTACCTTGGTTTCAGAGGCGGAAGAGATTCTTTGTTTTTCTTGCAGGCTAAATTTAGCATACTTAGCTCCGTGTTTGCTGTCAAAACGCCAACGTAGATTAAACTCTTTCACGACTGACACCCGCCTCATAACACAAAAGACACACTGTTATTTCATATTTTCTTAAGTCCGTCAGTTCTAAAAAAAATTGTCTTGCTCATTATCGTTGTAGGTAATGGCGAAATGCATGATGGGAGATATAGTTTATTGTCAATATGCGCTGTAAGGTGACGTAAGCTTATATTAAGTCTTAAAATATTGGTTTAAAATTTAAGCCAGTCATGCCTAAACTCCCGAGGGCCACATAAAATGATGCGACGGGCCACATTTGGCCCCGCGGGCCTCGTGTTTGACACGTGTCGTAAATGAAACTATCACACAGGAGCGGTTACATTTTAGATGTCTGAAATGTTCTCTGTGACTGAGAAAAATCATATTATGGATATGTGGATGACAGACTGTTAAATGTTAAAGCAGCTGAGGCCTGCTGTGTGTGTGTGTGCACGTGGGTGTGTGTGTGCGTGGGTGTGTGTGTTCCCTGTCACAGGTCATGGCAGTGGCTCTTTTCCAGGGACTCTGCTCTGTCTGCCCCGACCTTGTCTCCTTTTGTTTGTCAAACACCACTGCAGGCCACTCACACCGTCTCTGTGCACGGAGCTGACATAGATACACTCTGATAAACACACATTGGGTTTGAGCTGCACTGCTTGACCCCAAAGGTGTTACTCAGCGTAAAATATCACAGTTCTCATTAGAGTCGGGCTTCCAGGAATATCCTTGAGTCTTGATAGGCGTACTTCAGCAGGTGCCAGGCTCGCTAAACACTTCAGAGAAGCGAATGACTGGGAGCTGACCAGTGAGACGTTTTACACAATGTCATCTATTTTATAACTTCTTTTATAGTTTTATTACTTTTTTTTTTTTTTTTTCATTACTTTAGGGGAAACCAGGTGTTTAACCTTTCAAAGTCCAGTTCAGGACTAAAGAGTAGTTCTGGAAAAAGTAGGGCGGTCGTGGAAAGTTGCTGATATCTAAAATTAAGGTCCTGGAAGCTGTTGTCTGAATATTTCTCGGAAGACCAATAAACGTTAGACGATTACTGTTTCTTAGAAGGTCACTTTCCAAAAGTCTCATTTGGTGTTTTTATGCTTCTAGATTGGAGGAGTGATTCTCATGGAGGGAAAAACACACTGAAATATTAAAGACAGACTTTCTAAATGTAACATTTCACAAACTCATAGGCGTTTCAAGTTAACTGATAATATGCTGAACACAGATTAAAATAGGGAACTTTTTCCTCTTTTCTTTTTAACTTAACAGTAGGATTAGAAGATACATTTCTGAAAGTGTTTGTATTATTTTAAGCACCAGATTACTTTTTTATTTATTTTTTTTAGTCATGTCCTGATACTTCAAACTTTTGAAAAACCTTTGTTCTTTGCATGACTGACAGTTGACATATTTATTTCAGATTTTCCTCAAAAATTAAAAATAAAACATAGCAGTTAAAATTGTTTCCTGTCGTTTACTCTGTGGCCAGTCTAAAAATGCTTCCAAATCTTGTTTGAAAATTGACTTTTGAATTGCTCAAATACAGTATTTACAAAGTTTTAATAGGATTTAAACAAGTTAGAAGAGATCCACCTTATTCCACTGAATAATTATGAAAGCAAAAATGTAGTTTTGGAGTCACGACTGGCAGTTGTGTCATTCATCAATACTGTGTCTCTAACCCCAGTTCTGGAAAAGTTGGGACCTTTTTAAAATTTAAAAAAATTTTAACTAAAAGACTTTCAAATCACATGAGCCAATATTTTATTAATAACAGAACGTAACAAATGTTTAAACTGGGAAATTTTACACCTTTATCCACTAAATTACAAATTAGTTTCAAATTTGATGCTATGGTGCTCATGGTGTTTTATTTTGAAAATTCACCAGCTTCTCTCTGCCATTCTCTCTCTGACTTCCTGTCATCTCGATCTGCTGCGTGTCAATTGGAGTCCAGCTCCTAAATGTACCGGGCGTGTATCTCTGGTGGAGTAGCGAGGACAGATGCTTCTGGCCTCTGCAGGGTGCATCTAGCAGACCACTCTTATTGTCTTAAATGGCGCTGATTCAAAGCGGCTGGTGTGACGCTACTATTGCGTTTCTTGTGGGACTTGAGCTTTAGCCTCTAGAAAAGTTAGAGACTTGACATATTGGGCCCTATCTTGCACCTCCCAATACCCAATACCCAATACCCATTACCTGCAAATCTCAGATTTAGGAGCCTCTGCCAACTGAAATGCAATCTTCCACCTCCCAAAACCTGTTACCCATTTTGCCGTCTCCCTTAAGCACATTGTGGGCACGGCAATGGGCGTGTCTTCTGCGCTTTCCATGAATTCGGTATCTTGCGGTACTGTTGTCTCGCAGATTTTGGGTATTGGGTAATGGGTGGTCTGACCACCCATTACCCAATACCCAAAATCTGCGAGACACCAGTACCGCAAGATACCGAGTTTGTGGAAAGCGCAACTGGCATGTCGGCGCGTAAAAGAGCGCGTCCAAATCCTGTCATTGCGCCTCCACCCAGTCACATGTGGACTACACAACTGGCTCTTCCTCTGATTATCCATCACTGTATTACTTGCATACGTTATTATTCTCTTAAGGGCAGGTGATTTCTGTACAGCTGTGGCATGATCTCATTCAGATGTTTGCTGTGGAGGAAATGAGGAGATCACAGAACTCTGTTGTGGAGTTTCTTGTACTGTGCTCGTATCCCTCTGACCCCCTCCTTGCGCTCGGAGCACCTGAGATGTTCTCACTGGTAGAAGGTAGATGTCATCATACCTGTTCCTCTGGCTCAATGCTCGTCCAATGATCCGTTCTGCAGTATTTTAAAAAGCACCGCTTCCAGCGGCTATGTGTCTTGGCGCAGCTGTGCGTCTTTGCGCAGGGGATATGTTCAAGATAACTCAAAAAGTTATGGACGGATTTTGATGACATTTTCAGGAGTTGTCAGAAATGTGAAAAGGAAGAACTGATTTTATTTTGGGTGTGATCTGGAAGAAATCCTGGATTCTGGATCACTTTCAAATTTTCGATAACATTGCGCTGTTTAGTTGTTTCTTGAACACTAAAGCAACCACAATGGAGACAGGAAGGGAGTTCTGGAATTTTAAGAGTTTAATTCTCTCAGATGTAAAAAAGGAGGTTTCGAGGGTTGGCAGCCAAACCAACAATCCAGGGGACGATGAAGGCAAGGAGGTGGCACTGCGAATGTCTGGATCAGGCGTTTCTATGGGAAGATCTGGAGACGAGTCTGGTTGAATGATGACTGAATAGGTACAGGTGTGCAGTGCCACACCTGGGCTGCTCATCAGACGGGAAGGTGAAACATAGGTGGATCTGAGTGTCTATGTAGAGGATTGAAGGTGGAGCAGTGGGTTGTGCGCAGGAGCCCCAGAGGTGGAAGGTTACGGTTCACAACCCGGCTTGAGACCGTAACACGCGCTCAATGGGGCCGGAAATTTTGTTTCTCAACATCTCCGTTAATTATTGCCCACAGCTCATTAAATTTCACTCAGGTATTGACACTGAAAACCTCTATAAAATTTCAGAGGCTGATCCGGATCTGATCCAGAAGGCGGATTTTATCACAATCTGTAAATCGCTATATAGGATAACTGTTGTACTTGGCGGAGGTCTGCGCTCTCTGAGTGCTTTTCTAGTTAAGAAATGCTTTCCTGGAAGCTCACTGGCTCTATTTTTTTCTGAGCAGTTTGTTGGAACTTCTTGGAGTACAAATGAAATTATTAAATCATTTGCTCCACATTAGTTAGAGCTAGTTATGTATATATCAGTGCAGAGGAGGAGGAAAAAAGAGGAGGAAGCTCTGCAGCAGAGTACCAGACGAGCTGCCCATGAGAGCTGCTCCGATCTGGATGAAAAGACGCTCCATAGCAGTTTGCAGGTACCGCAACCTGCTCTTAAAGGCAATGGCTACTGACGCACTGATTGGTAAACAGGTGGAACGCCCTAACCACTCCCATGCATAATGTGTGCATAATATAGTGGTTTTTGCAGGTAAGATCGTGGGTTTTGGGAGGTGGAAGATTGCGTTCTTTTGGGGGGGAACGCCCCTCCCAATACCTAATATCCCTTAATAGCAGGTTTTGGAGGTTTGGCGCAAAATAGGGCCCATAGGGCCCGATCTTCCGCCAGATCTCCTAAAGCCACTATTTAGGGATAGGGGGTAGCGGGAGGGGCGTTCCTCCGCAAAGACTGCAATCTTCCACCCTCCTAAACCCGCTATCCCACCTGTGCTACCCGCTATATTATGCATAGGAGTGGTTAGGGCGTTAAACCAATCAGTGCATCGGTAGCCATTACCTTTAAGAGCAGGTTGCGCTACACGCAAGCCGCTACCTGCAAACCGCTATGGAGCGTCTTTTCATCCAGATCAGAGCAGCTCTTATGCGCAGCTCGTCTGGGACTCTGCTGTAGAGCTTCCTCCTCTTCCTTCCTCCTCCTCCTCTGCACTGATATATACATATAAATATTTTTACACGGACATTTCCTATCGGCTACCTGAAAGTCCCAGACAGTCGGAGGGCTCCCTGTAAACACGCTCTGGTCATCTGTGGTTTAACTGGCAAGCAAGCCGTTTAAGATGATCTCTGCCATTTTCTCAGGGCTTCAAATAAGGCCAAATTACGCTTTTGATACAAGATTTAATTCGAGAGGTAGAGCCGTTTGTGCACGTCCACGTGACCAGGTGGACACACACTGATGCCATTTGGATGCGCTCTTGTACGCGCCGACATGTGGGTTGCAGGTTGCCCGCAACCCGCAATTGCAAGATACCGAGTTTGGGGAAAAGGCAAAAGATATGTCCATTGCCACACTTATAATGTGAGTAAGGGAGTCAGCATAACAGGTAGCGGCTTTAGGGAGTGGAAGATTGCATTAGCGGTTAGCGGAGGTTCCTAAACCCGCAATTTGCCGGTCCCCATTAACCGCGAAAACTAAGAGATCACTGTATATCCTGTAGGACTATGTCAATTTTTCTACTTTTTATAGTGAATATAAACTATTTAACATAACTTTTTTTTAATGACTCTTATATTGTTTTAGGATTAAGAGGTAAAACTGTTCTTGCATCAGGTGTGAGTTGGGGTGAATTCCAATTCTTCCCTTAACCCTCAATCTCAACCCTCAATCTCAAAAATGCGCGCAAGTGCAAGTGCTGTCCCGATTCTAAGAACGCCAAATTGAGCGACGAGTTTGAGGGCTGTATCGCCCTCAATATTAAGATTCTCCGGCACCACCCTTGGAAGTAAGGGCTACCCAGAAGGCATTGCGTATTTTTGCCAAAATGTCTTCGAAAATGATGGTGCCGAAAAAGTGAGCTTCAAATGTAAGTATTTCCATAGTTAATAAAGATATATCGTAAGGAAGATATATATATATATATATATATATATCTTCGTTATATATATATTTATATTCTTTTATTCTTCTTTTACGTCTACTTCTCCTTCTTCTTCGTCGTTTTCTTGACAGACTGGATGTAGCTTTGGCATAAGGTCGCCCCCCACAGTCTGAAGACGTAACTGCACTCAAGGGGTGTCCCATTTCTAACTCACAAGAGAGCCCTACACTTACTTTCGAGGGCCAAGATTGAGGGCCAAAGACTGAGGGTTAAGAGCGAAGGTTGAGATTGAGGGTTAAGGGAGGAATTGGAATTGGTCCTTGGTTAAAATGTCTGAGATGTAACTCTGCACCTTTGCTCATTTAGGGTGAATTCCAATTTCCCCTTAACCCTCAGTCTCAATTCTCTATCCCAAAAATGCGAGCTCCCCTGAAGTGCTGTCCCGATTCTAACCCTAACCCTAACCCTAACCCTTCTCCGGCACCACCCTTGGGAGTAAGGGCTACCCAGAAGGCATTTTTGCCAAGACATCTTCGAAAAGGATGGCCGAAAAAAGCTAGCTATGAATCTAAGTATTTTCGTAGTTAAAAGTATGGTGGGAGATCTTTGAGAAAATGGTTCCAGCAATCCAACTCAAATGAGATTTTGAAAATATACACACAAGCATTCGCGAGCACTCATGTCGATTTGCCAACAAGAAGTAGCATCAGAGTGGCTGGCTAACTTCATGCCATGGCGTCTTCTCTCTCCGTCAAGGATAACAACAGCCTACCTAACGGTGTCACACATAGTACTGTAGCCTAGTTGACAGAGTTGGTAGCTTAGCGAAACATGCTGGAATATGTTTGTCATGTCACTCGATGGACAATAATTTTGTCATCATCTTTCATTTTCTCACTGACTGGGTGAATAGGCCTACAATACCCGTAACCGATCAGTATGTTGAAATATTATATAATCAGAACGGCATCATCTCACCTATCCAGTAGAAACTGGGCCACCTTGACGTCGGTCTGGAGCGCCTTTTCATTTTTTAGCTGGCGCCAGCGCTGAAAAGCCATTCCGATAACCACTCTTGTTCTGTTTGGTTCTTCGTTAGCTTCCGCATGGCTGTTGCTTTTTCAACAACAGTTTTCCCTTTGATTTTGCTGCCGGTTGACGTCTACTTCTCTGCCATTGTTGCAACGAAATGATCTGTACGAGCTAACTTGATTTCTGGCTTTCAAATAGCAACGCTGTCGGCTCACCTGATTGCCAGAGCTGAGGGAGGTCCTCGAGTAATGAAACTGTGAACGCGCAAGATGGGGGGTGGGGGGGTGGGAGTGCATTGATATTTGATGGACGTATTAGGCAGCCAATAAATGTGCACCCATTGTCAGACCCTACGCTGGTGCAGTGGGTCCTGGGTTCCTCCTGGTGCACAACAATGCCCGGCCCTCATGTGGTGAGAGTATGCAGGCAGTTCCTGGAGGATGAAGGAATTGATACCATTGATTGGCCCCCACGCTCGCCTGACTTAAATCCAACAGAACACCTCTGGGACATTATGTTTCGATCCAGGTTGCACCTCAGACTGTCCAGGAGCTCAGTGATGCCCTGGTCCAGATCTGGGAGGAGATACCCCAGGACACCATCCGTCGTCTCATTAGGAGCCCCGACGTTGTCAAGTATGCATACATGCACGTGGGGGCCATACAAAATACTGAATACCATTTTGAGTTGCTGCAATGAAATTTCAGCAAAATGGACTAGCCTGACGCATAATTTTTTCACTGTAATTTTTGGGGTGTCTTTGAATTCAGCCCTCTGTATGTATGTATGTATGTATGTATATATATATATATATATATATATATATATATATATATATATATATTGTTATTGTTCTAAGTTGGCATCATTTTCTTGACAGACTGGATGTAGCTTTGGCAGAAGGCTGCCCCCCACAGTCTGAAGACGTAACTGCACTCAAGGGGTGTCCCATTTCTAAGTCACAAGAGAGCCCTTAAGCCTGATTTATACTCGTCAGGTCGTCTGCGTAGGTGACGCAGAGATGCCCCCCCACCCTACACAGACCCTCCGGTGCACCTCCCCAAAATTGTAGGTCGACGCAGACAGTGTCCAAGGGAGGAGAGAAAGGAGGCCTCTGATTGGTCAATTCTACATCCGGATAGAAAAGAGTGCATTGAAGAAATGAGGAAGTACCCACATCTGTACGATTCTGGTTCTCCACACTACAAAGACAGCACATATTCTAGTAATTCATGGAGGGAGATTGCGATGAATGTGTGTCTGGATACAGCCGAGAAGGTGAGGAAGTGGAAAAACGCAAGAGATAAGTTTAGTAAGTTTAGCTAGTTCCTGATTGTCCATCTTGTGGTGTGGCGTGGAATAACATAGCCGAGACCGCGCTAGTATAAATCAAAACTGACGGCGGCATCTCTGCGACAAGCTGACAGCGACACATTGTCGCGAGAGTATACACGGCCCTTTACACTTACTTTCGAGGGCCAACATTGAGGGCCAAAGATTGAGGGTTAGGGGAAGAATTGGAATTGGCTCTTAGTCTCAGTGAATCTGAATACGCAAATTAGCTTATCTTCATGCATCTGCTGAATACCTCCAGCCCTCTCACTCATCCCACTCACCCCTTCTCTCTCTCTCTCACTCCCCCCCTCACTCACCCCTCCACTTTCTTCTCTCACCCCCCCATTCCTCCCTCTCTCTCTAACCCTTTCTCTCTCTCACCCACTCTGCCTCTCACTCACCCTTCTTCTCTCTTACCCCTTTCCTCTCTCACTGTCACTCATCCCATTCCTCCTTTCATTCACCCCTCCCCACTCTCACTTTCTCACTCACTTCCTCCCTCTCCCACTCACCCCTCCCCTTCCTCACTCATCTCTTCCCCCCTCTTCATCTGCAGGTGATCCTGTCCCCGTTCACTCCCACCACATGGAGGGAGATGCAAAACAGGTGTAAATTACCAGCAGTTATTTTATTATTAATGATATTAGTATAATTTCCTTTTATTGATTTATTGAGGACAGTTGATACTAATGAACCCTCAGTACAAATTCATGATGTCGTGTCAATATGCTGGATGTAGCGGAAAGCTAATTTCCATCTGCCGTCCTTCAGCAACAAAAAGACAAAACAAACAGAACCTAGCATAAGATTCTTCTTCTTGTTTCAAGAGTCCTGTTTCCAACAGGTTTTTAGGCTTGCACTTTAAGTGCTTTTACGCTACAGGCCACATTTACACATTCTCAAACATTCATACAGCTCTTTGTATAGAGTTTATAATTTCACACATACTTTTCACAATCATACACTAATATAAATAGACTGATGAATGCATAGGGGGTTTACAAAGTTCAGTGTCATGCCCAAGGACCCAACGTAATCCTCGCAAATTAAAGCTGAACAAATGATTTTGTTTGTTTCAAAATATTGATTTCCGTTCCATTTGGAGGAATATTTTCTTACTTTTATGATTCGTCGCCTAGCTGCAGTCGTCGTTTGTTCCTTATCGGTAAATACCACACATAGTAAGTTCCTGTTCATTTTAGTTGGACATCTGCATGTTGTTTGTTTGTTGCTCTACGTCACACATAAACAATGATGAAACTAGCTCACAAAGCTACAGTGGAGGCAATGAAAATACTCGACTGCTGTAAAAGCAACCCAACTTCACTGCCTGTAGGGGGAGCCGAAGCGCTGAGGAATTGCTAAAGTTCCTCTGTGCTGCTTTAAAGGTGCAGCAGCACTGGATTTGAAACCACAGTAGTTGCAGAGGTAGAACTGGACTGGCCCCAGCTACTCAGTGAACCCTGCACCAGTTGAAGCCGGTCCGTTGTCTCATTCTGGGCCCACGTACACCAGTAATATCGGGGGGAAAGTGAGACCAGCACGACTGTGTGTCCCACAGGAACCTCCAGTTACAATCCTGAGTTTTTTTTATCCCCAGCATCTGTCCTCAGCACTGTGTTTTTGTTCATCGCAGACTGAAGTCCAGTGGCCAGAGACATTAAGGGCTTGTTGCTGGCCATGCACCCCAAAGGGCTCATCTTCAGACTGCAGAACCTTGTAATGCTTTGTGAAAGCGCACATTGGGGAGGGGAGGGGGGGGCTTCAGGGTCAAATCATATTTTCATCTGTCTGGCCCAGAAACACACACACAGACTCACCCCAACAGACGGCGCCCATGCTTCCTCATCTCCATCCTGCCTTCCTTGTCTAGACTCAGACCCCTCTGTAACCTCCACACTAACATACACACATTCCTCCGTACTGAAGAATAGGCCATCAAACATTAAAAGGACCTCTGTCTTTGGAGACTCTGCTCCGCTGTGATGAGAGACAGAGGGGAACAGAAACATCAAAGTGGGCTAGGAGGTGAAAGTGAATAAGCGAAGTAATGAGGTGCAATTGAGAAAAAATGAAGGAGCGATAGAGCGGGAGGATAAAGGAGGAGGGATGTATGGGCAAGATTGAGAGAAAGATAAGTTTGTAGTAGCAGCGCTGAAAGCTGGGGTCTCGGGGAGAGTTGTCGTAAATCACACTTTTGTTTCAAAGGAGGACATTAGGGCCACCTGTCAACAATTAGTCTTCACTGTGATACCTAACAGAGTGTATGTGTGCGCGTTTGAAGAAGATAAACTGTCTGCTGCGCTGATCATTTCTGTGGGAAGATGTATGAGGAGAGTGGTTCAGAAACCTCCTTCAGAGAAAATTGAAAGTTTTCATAACAGTAATATTTTACAGTTTATATTGTAGTCCACAGGAAATTAAAGCCAGGTTTCACACTGCTTTTATTAAGGTGTTGAAACTCCAAACCCCTGAGTCTGTGAACTCTGCGGTGCGCGCTGTGTTGAAGTTGTGGTGTCTGTGACCGTGAGTTCAATAGTTGCGCTTTGCTGTGACTTATTTAGTGAAGCCAGATAACGTACGACCGCTTGCAGACTGATTAAACGCTGCAGAGATTATTCTGGAAGCACCTGATCCACACCCGGAGCTCAGAACCCCACAGCCACGCAGAAGACTGCCGATCCATTTCTAAACAATTCATTATTCAAAATCGGGTCTCAGTTCAAATTGACTGAAAGCATTTCTCCATTCATTAAAAAAACAGCACTAATGTCAATTCCTATTCAAATCCACTGCATTCAAAAAAACAAGTGTTTTACAGTTTATAGAGTAAATAGAATTATTCTTAAAAGATTTATTAAATAAATGTGAAGAAGGTCTAATTACTACAAAAATATTCTGCTACAGTGATCCCTCGCCAATTCGGAGTTTAAGTTCCGCGGTTTTAGTTGTTCGCAGATTTTTTAGAAATATATAATATGATTTTTTAAAAATTGCGGAAACATCACAGGATTTTGTGTGCGTTCTCTCACAGCGAAGAAATGCTGTGAGCCAGCCTGGCCCCTTTAAGAAGGTGGCCTTATGGGTAATGATGTGGTCTTATGGGTAATGTAGTGTGTGTGTTGTGGGACGGCAGAATGAAAACGGGGTTAGATGAAAAGTGTAGTGAGCATCAAACAGCAGCCCAGCGTGTATAGATTTACATTCTCTGTTAACCGACAGGAGCCCAACAATACAACCTGTGTGATGTTACAAGTTCCTGCAGTGCCAGAATAAAGTGCCCGTTCCGTGTTAGCATGTTAGCCGCTAATTACCAGCCAAAAATAGCATAATAGCAGCAGTTTCTTTACTGCGGTTCAGAGACCAGAGGCTGTGAAGGTAAAAGAAAGGTCCCCATTAAAAATAAGGGATCACTGTATAAATAAAATAAATTGACTCAAGCTGTGTTTACAGAAATACAGTTAAAAAAGTAATTTTTTAATTAAATGTCCATTTAAATTCACTCCTCTTTCTGAAAAAAAAAAAGTTGGTTCTCTATGCTCTTTATCAACATCTGTTTTGGAAAATATATTTAGGTGTAAAGTATCTAGCAACAATAAAAAATCTATGCTGATGCTCCAGCTCCACAGACATGTTGTTCATCTAACTGGTAATACTAAATATACGTTTACCATAATGTCATTTGATTTTAGGAATAATAATAATTATGAGTAATTGTAGAGATAATTATTCTCACTAAATAAATTGATCTAATTACAGTGTGGCAGTGAGAGGAAGCTGTCTGTTGTGAAAGTGTCTTGACTCGTCTCTGGACTCAAAAGGAGACATGAAAGATGAAACAAGAGATTACCGTTGTTGTTTTTTTTTATAATTTTATTGCATTCTTCCTCTTCAGAATTTGATGATAACATTGCACAAATTCTGCTGGTCAACAGCTGAACACGATTTAACAAGATTTAAGTGTGAGCTAAGACTGTCTGTGCTGTTATGGCAAACTTTACTTTCATTTTACAAACCTTTCGCTTTAAATAATTCATGTGCCACTCCTCGTCCCCACAAAGACTCCAGAGTATGCCAAGATACTTGCCTTTACTACAGAAGTCCATCCCTCCATTATCTATACCTGCACGCTCCTGTGCAGGGTCACGGGGACCTGCTGGAGCCTGACCCGTGGACAAAATTATATTCTATGAGATCAAACTCACTGAGAAAACAAACGCATGTAGACAACATGTACACATATACTTTTCAAGTTGAATGTGTTTTGTGACGCCCATAGTTATACAGCCCATAGTTGCTCATGTTAAAGTTGTCTAGCGTTGAATAAAACTTGATTTTCTTACCTAAAGTTGTCTTCTTCTACCGGTTCAGTTGCTACATAGGCTACGTGATGGAAACAACAATAAATCCACATCATTATTTTCTTTGTGGATACAGATGCTATTGGCAGCAACTGCTAATGCTAATAGCCTACTCCGGTCAGGACGTGTCATGAATATGTTCTCTCATGCAGCGTTGTCACGTTGGCGATCCGTTTACAGCTGCCGGGCAAACCGCTAATAACACGCTACGGCAACACGATTGTTTCATGACAAATACGCCACGTTAATGAATAATTAATTAAACTGCCCTGAGTCCTGACATTGGCTGCCACTGCAAATATCTTTACCTCTCTGGAGTAAACGTGGACCCAGCCTGTCAGAGAGCACTGACCGGACCCGAGACTAACTACCGATTCCGACCCGAACCCAGAGTCACGTCTTTTGAATGGACCCGAGACCCGATCGGGTCGGCTTGGAACCTCGGGTTTTCAGGTTGTCGGGTTGTTCCGAAGACCTCTACTGCAGCCATACCCAAACCAAACCTCAGAATACCAAGGCCCAATTTGAAAAGGGAAAAACTCTCCACGGCCCACCCAAACCTTTAATCACAACTGTGATCAACATACAGGACTAGAAGCTATCTTCCGATATTATTGTAAGGGGTCAAAAAATAAGGTGACACTTGTTATATTAAGTTAAGATTTCAGTAAAATAACACTTAACTGGCTTATTTTAATACTTCTTAATGTTTATTTAAACCATGTCATGGATATTTTCCAGTAGTTAAAAACCTATTTTTAAAAGATCAAAAATTTTAAATGTATTTGTTTTAATGACCTCTCACAGCCCACCTGCAGTACCACGATGGCCCACAAGGGGGCCACTGCTCACACTTTGGAAATCACTGGTTTACTGCATCTGTATCTTCAGTACTTCCCTCTGTCCACATTGCAGTCCCACAGCCAGACATCCTCACCATCGTAACCGTGAAGATGCTCTAACGGGCAGAAATTCATTACCTGGTTGACATTCACACCAGGCTAGAATGGCCACACCAAAGATTTTTATTCTTAATGCGTGTGATTATGGGCCAATACCAATTCCTCCTCCTTAACCCTCAATCTCAACCCTCACCCTTACCCTCAATCTTTGGCCCTCAATCTTGACCCTCGAAAGTAAGAGTGAATTCCAATTCCTCCCTTAATCCTCAATTTCCACCCTCAATCTCAAAAATGCGTCCGCCCGCTAAGTGCCAGTGTTGTCCCGATTCTTAGAAAGTCAAGTTGAGGGACAAGTTTGAAGGCTGTATCGCCCTCAATATTGAGATTCTCCGGCACCACCCTTGGGAGTAAGGGCTACCCAGAAGGCATTGTGTATTTTCGCCAGGACGTCTTCAAAAAGAATGGCGCCGAAAAAAGCTAGCTACAAATTAAGTATTTTCGAAGTTAATAAAGATATACAGGTTACGAAACTATCTTATTGTCTTTATATTATCTTATTCTTCTTTTATGTCTACTTCTCCTTCTTCTTCGTCGTCATTTTCTTAACAGACTGGACACAGCTTTGGCGTAAGACCGCCCCCCCACAGTCTCAGAACGTAGCTGAACTCAAGGGTTGTCCCATTTCTAAGTCACGAGATAGCCCTTAAATTTACTTTCGAGGGCCAACATTGAGGGTTAAGGGCGAGGGTTGAGATTGAGTGTTAAGGGAGGAACTGGAATTGGCCCTAAGTCTTAAGGCTCTCTTGTAACTTAGAAATGGGACACCCGTTGAGCGCAGTTATGTCTTCAGACTGTGGGGGGCAGCCTTACACCAAAGCTACGTCCAGTCTGTCAAGAAAACAACGATGAAGAAGACGTCAAAGAAGAATAAGATGATATATGAAACGAAGACAATAATATGGTTTCATAACATTTATATCTTTATTAATTACGGAAATTCTAGCTTTTTTTTTGGCGCAATCTATCCTTTTCAAAGATGTCTTGGCGAAAATACGCGATGCCTTCTGGGTAGCTCGTACTACCAAGGGTGGTGCCGGAGAATCTCAATATGGAGGCCGATGCAGCCCGCAAACTTGTACCTCAACTCGACTTTCTGAGAATCGAAACAGCGCTAGCACTTAGCGGGAGCGCGCATTTTTGAGATTGAGGCTTAAGATTGAGTGTTAAGGGAGGAACTGGAATTCACCCTCGAGACTCAGGTGTCTTCTTGCAAATTTCAGCGGGATTTCTCACGCTTCTTGTCGTGACAAATATCTTTTATTTGGTAACTTTACCACGAAATCCTAATTAGTTAAGAGCTATGCTGCTGGTGGTCCGTCTGCAAGGTTCTCTTGTCTTCTAAAGTCTTCTTTCTTCTGTTAAAATGACCTCTGTCTCTGGGTCTCAAAAAGGAATTGAACCTCTCCCTGGTGATGAGGGTGTGTGGGTTGATGATCTCCTCAAACATGTACAGGAGTCAGGAAGGATTTTGGCTCATCTACAAGCTGTAGCTTTACACTGGATGTTTTCAGGCGTATTTAAGGTTGAGTCAAGAGATGTTTGAGATGTTTGCTCGCTGGAGATGAACAAGCTGCATGAGCTGGAGTTGCTTGGGCAGCCTTCATTTGACAGTGACGAGACACGAAAGCACACACACCAGAGGACCACAGGCCAGAACGCAAACCCGGGTCGGCTACAGCGAGGACCAAAGCCGCTGCGCGTGGGCCGCCTTCCCGACTGGTCAAACCACGCAGAACCTCCCCTTTATTGCCTTTGTGCTCTTTCAGATCATCTATAATTAGATGTGTTAGGTGTCATCACTGCGTCCAAGTTGAACGTTGACTAAATTCGGTGCACGGGTGGCATGTGGGTCCTTGGACCAAGCTCAGCCTGGCACAGCGGCCAGAAGGGAAAAGGTTCCAGAGCAGAGTGCTGATCTAAAAAGCTTTCAACTGGGCCATTCAGAAATGCATTTCTTTCCTCCTCTGAAGCCATTTTGTGTTGGATTAACTTTGATGTTTAGGGTCCCAACTTCTTCTAAGCCTCAGGTGGTGGACATTCATCCTTACATTTATTTATTATTATATGGCCAGGGCTGCAGGCTTGGAGCAAATGCAGGTGATGATGTTCCCTCCACCACAGATGGGATTTTATTTTATATATATATAGGTAAGCTTTGCACTTTTTGTGCCATTTATAATGTGAATATTCCTTCCAAACAGATTTTTGTATAATCAGTCCAGAAAATATTTTTCAGCAGCATTGTAGGTTCTGACACGCTGCCTGTTAACTAACTTCCGTGTGATAGACTCATGAGCAGAGATGTTCGACAGTTCTTTTCTTTCGCTGTTAGTTGTGACTTCCTCTTTACCTCACTGTTGGAAGGTAAAGGACAACTCTGCTGTGCTTTTTAAATGATCTTGTGTTAGTTCCCAGTTGTAGGAAGAGTGGCCTCAGTCCAAAATTGTGCGTTGAGGTGTCGTGTTTGTGAAGCAAATTCCAGTTAGATTGTTTAAGTAATATGCCTGAAGGTTTGCTCATTTTTTTTTCGATAGCATGTTTAATTGCTGGGTGATTAAAACTGTTTGTCTCTTATCAACTAAAGCTCATGGTATTTATTAGGGCTGTCAAAGTTAATAATCACGCAAATTTTGTTTAACACCACTTTTTTTGTAACGCGAAATTAACGCACACACGTTTCTGTAAATATGATCCTCGGTCAATAAGTGTATTGATCGAGACAGAGATGGCGACAGAAAAGGGTCTTATGAACGGCAAGTTTAGCTGAATTAAGTTACCACTACAGAGCGGTAAAGTTAGCTTCACATCCAACATTCTCTTGTTTTTTTTCTCTTCAAACTTAGAGAGCATCAGAAAACGGCACCGATTTCATCCAGGTTGGTATCATTTTATAGATATAAGTATGCCAGACATTTCACAAGTGTCATCAACCTTCCAAGCTCAGTGGGCGTGGCTAAAACTCTCAGGAACAGCGCTGAATGTCTTTCTGAGTACCTGCTGCTGCCGTGGAGTTTAGGGAACGTCAGCAAATTACTGCAGTCAAGCAGCAGCTCCGACAAAAACACTAAGAAGCTGATGAATTAAGACCACCAAAAGTACGGCAGCATTGTTCCGGTTTTCAAATTAAAGGCTTTTAAAAAAAAAAGCAGATCCCCGTGAACCTGTATAGGAAAAAAATAGGTATAGATGATAGATGGATGGATAAACAGAACAATTAAAAAGATGTGATTAATGTGCGATTAATCACAAGTTAACTTTTAAAATCTTTCGATTGATCGCAATTAAAACATTTAATCAACTGACAGCCCTATTTATATATTATTGTGACTTAGTTAAAGGTCAAATCATATTTTATCACAAACTATTGAAGAAAATCTTTTATTTACAGATGGTTCACATATTTTTTTTTAGAAGTAACATGTAACTGAGCTCGGTTTTGGGTCAAATCACTCCAAATCCTGTTGGTTGTCAAGTATTTTATGTAGGCTGATTTAGAAAAAAATAAATGAGGTTGATCTTTAGATGGGGCTTAATAAGTAAAATGTAAAATGTGGAAGACAGTATTATTTTATTGTAACAATTATAAGAATAATTCAGCAACCATTACATAAATCAGGGGTGTCAGATTCATTTTTACTGACGGCCACATCAGCATCATGGTTGCCCTCGAAGGGCCAGATTGACAGCATGAGTGTAACAAAATGCGATGTAAATCAAAATGTATTAAACTACACCTTATTATATAGTTAAATAATGGATTCTGTATTTATTTCCATGTTTTCTGTCGACGTAGATTAAACTCTTTCACGACTGACACCGCCTCATAACACAAGAGACATACTGTTATTTCACTTAGAGGTACAAACTTGTATTCGTTTTCCCGTTGTTAATGAAACTTCCTTCCTTGTGCATCAATTTTTCTTTTCTTGGACATGTTGGGGTTAGTTTGTAGAGGTTTTTCTCAAATCCATCAGTTCTGAAAATCGTCTTGAGTTCTTGCTCATGGTGATATACTGTTATCGTTGTGGGTAACGGAGAAATGCATTATGGGAGATGTAGTTTATTGTCAATATGCGCTTTAAAGCGGCGTAAGCTTATTTTAAGTCTTAAAATATCGATTTAAAATTTAAGCCAATAGTGCACAAGCACTCGAGGGCCACATAAAATGACGTGGCGGACCACATTTGGCCAGCGGGCCTTGTGTTTGACACATGTGACATAACTTCTCAATAATCTCAACATTCTATTCCAGATATTTTGTTTATCCTGGGTCAGTGCGGTGTCTTGGTGGTCAGCACTGTTGCCTCCCAGCTAGAAGGTTCCTGGTCTGAACCTCAGCAGGTCTTTCTGTGTGGAGTCTCCATGTTCTCCTGGGGCTTGTGTGGGTTTCCTCCAGGTTCTCCAGCTTCCTCCATCAGTCCAAAGACATGCATGTCAGGTTAACTGGTGGTTCTGAAATGCCTGTAGGAGTGATTGTGAGTGTGTGTGGTTGTTTGTGGACTGTATATGCGGTCCTGTGATGGATTGGAGACCTGTCCAGGTGGACCCCTGCCTTTAGACCTGAAGAGAGCTGGGATGGACTCCAGCAGATCCCCGTAACTCTGCAGAGGATTAAGAGGGCATAGATGATGGACGGATATTCATCCTTTACATTATTTGTTTTCCCGTCATCATCACCGTTAATAATAATAGTAATAACGATAATAATGATCACGATAATAATAGCATCATCATCCCTACCATCCCATAATACTTCCAGCCCCTGTAAACCCAGTATTGTGACAGAACCACTGAGTTAAACAGATGAGTGTTTGGACTTTTGCTGAGTTGTTTCTGACTCCAAACCATTCCACCCTTTAACAACACACTAAAGTGTGTGTGTGTGTGTGTGTGCGTGCACCCCCCCCCCCCCCCTTTTTTTGTGAAGAACTTTTGAATATTACCAGGTCGTATAGTTTTATTGGCTTTATCCAAGAGTCCAATGAATTCTTAGCGTGATCAAACTATCCAGCCTCGTACGTGATTGTAACTGCACGTTTTTGGAGTTTGAAGAGGGGATGTGGTGAACTTTTGTAGTTATATTCCCAGACCCAGTCCCCTTTCAGCCATACTTTTCCAGTTTATTGAGTCAAATGCTTTCTTTGGGTCAGTGAATATTCCAGCTTCATACTTATTCTCGTCCTTGTATTTGTGACCTCTTCTACAGCTTCAGTGATGTTCACCTGTTTGTTCTACTGACTTTCATGTGTGACATCATATTTGTCTAGAAATGTTTCTAATCCATCTTTAAATACTTCCTCTAATCTTTTTGAGAGCAGAGAGATGGGTCTCTAGTTGCTGAAGATGTGTCCTTCGTCTTTATACAGTGGCATTAGATAGATAGATAAACTTTATTATGGACTCGAGGTCCAAAAAGCACACATAAAAACATAAAAACACACCAACATTAATTTAAAAGACAACTACAATTACTTTTAATTTTTTTGGAAATGTTCCCGTTTAAGAAAGATAAAAGACACATGTATGTGAAAGGTTTTAAAATACCATTTATCACGGTTTTTGATCATTGTCATATCAATCTCAAAATCTGTACATGTTTTATATTT
The DNA here is from genome assembly GCA_018398805.1 of Hirundichthys speculiger. Classification (NCBI taxonomy): domain Eukaryota; kingdom Metazoa; phylum Chordata; class Actinopteri; order Beloniformes; family Exocoetidae; genus Hirundichthys; species Hirundichthys speculiger. The sequence goes on along the minus strand of JAGFBZ010000826.1, from coordinate 381,147 downwards.
ACAATTGTTATCAGTATTTGAAATCTTGGACCCATTAACATCAGAGGGAAAGATCGTTTTCAGGTTTCTATCTATAAATGAATCATTCAGTTTATCACTATAGTTTTTAGGTTTCTTTGTAGAAATAAATCATTCGGTTTATCACTATTACGCTCAGGGATTTTTGCAACCAAATTTAGTCGAAGGTTTTACAGAAAATGCATTTAAAACATTTCCTCTCTCATTCATATTATAGTTTTTGCTCTTCTTTTTTTGTAAAATAATCAGAATAAATATTCCTCATCACACCATTTCTAATCATACTATTTAAAATACCCTAAAGTCTCCTTTAGATTAGTTTTATTGGCAGTTGATAATTTTTTATGGGATGATTTATATTTTAGTTTAGTTTATATCTGTTTTCAGATTCTTTAGTCCTTATATAATATAAATAGATATAAAAATGTTTATATAATTTTTCTCTCCCTCTCTCTTTCTCTCTCTCTCTCTCTCTGTATATATATATATATATATATATATATATATATATATATATATATATATATATATATATATATATATACACACACACACACATATATTAATAGTAATATGTGTGTGTGTGTGTCTGTGTGTATATATATATATATATATATATATATATATATATATATATCTCCCTAACATAAACTGCAATGCTATTTGTAAAAGATATTTTTAATAAAGGTATTAGTGTGTGAAGTGACTCTGGGTCCTGTGGCTGTTGGGGATCAGCTCATACTGGACTATATTCTGATTTATCACATCTATGCCAATAGACTCCAGAAATGACATCAGCATCAGCTATAGAAGGACTGGATGACCTCAACATTAGTACACGCAATAAAACCACAAAACAAACTGAATGTATGAGCAGAACCAGAACCAAGCACAGATTTAACTCTTTTTAAAGAGACTGGCCCATGCAGATGTTTGCAATGATAAATCAGGATTAAGCCTTAAGAGAGCTCCTGTTTATATTCTGAGGAGACTGAAAAATAAATAGAGATGTCATTAAAACTATGATGAAACAAGACTTTTACAGAGTATATATATGTTGGTGCATATCAGTCATAACGTTCCCCAATTTACTTTTATTTTTTGTGAATTATTTTATTTTATTTTATTTTTTTGTAATTTCTGTCAGAGCAGCATGATATGAACAACTCCTGTTATTATTAGTTTTAATCCAGTGACAAATTAAATTTGTCACACCAGGTTTTGAGCCAGAAAAAAACAAAATGCAGGTGGTTCTGGGCCGTGATCGGTCCAGCAGGGAGATCTCTGAGGCCGGGCCGTGAGCGAGCCTCAGCCTGGAGATGAACTGGCTCCACGGCTTCCTCACATCGGTAAATTTAGAAATCCAGCCCCCTCTACCACCACCCCCCCGTGCCACCCACGCTTGAAACTTCATAATTTGTGCAGTTTTTGCCGGATGCGAGCACATTGAGTCACATTTTGCTTTTGTGTGTGCTTTCCGCCTGTTTTTGTGTGCAGGGTGTGAATCTTGGACAGTGTAGGCGGTTTTCTTGGGGCTGGCAGAGGGCAGCGGGGTGAAAGATGCCGGGCCCGGGCCACCTAGCCACAACAGCTGCTCAGCGATTGTCGCCAATGAGAAAAAGCGTTGATTTTTGGGAAGGAACTGTAGAAAAGTACACATCCTTCTCAAAGCTGCCAGCCCAGGCCACCGGCACTCCTAAAAATAGAGGCTGCAATTGGCCCTCTTCTTGTCACTGTTAAAATCTGGAACGGCTATTTCTGTTCCTGCACACAGTCCGATCTCTCTCCTCCCACTTCTGCCCAGGAGTCTTTCCTCAGCAGGATCAATGTATTGTCATTTTGAGGTGATGGCCCATAATGCAAGCGTCCCACGCTGTAAAGAGCGGTTTGTCTGCGGCCCAGATCACACAAGGCCAGATTAGTACGTGCAGTTTCCGTGCACGGTGCGGAGGTTATTGAGGCTATAGCAGGCAGCGGCCGCAGTTGGCATCTTATTATTCAGACGGTTTTCACATCCAGCCACAGTGCTGTCGAACACAGTAAGTTTTGTTTGGTTGCTCCTAAACCGACTTGATCACAACATCTAAAAACATCTTTTCTTCTTTGTTTTGCTTTGTGTTTTTTGTTTTTTTTTTCTTTTTAAATGCGCTCTAACACGTGACATGTCGTTAGACGCCTCTGCTTTCAGCTTTGACTCGGTGTGCATTTTTTAACATCCATGTGCATGCGGAGCACTCATAATACACTCCCCAACTATGGAACATCAACACAGGGCTATTAGTCAGTCCAACAGATTTGTTTCCTCACCAAGCAGAAGCCCTGGTGGTCCGATCACAGGGCCATCTGGGCCCTGGCGCTGCTTCAGAGAGAGAGGGGGAGGCAAAAAACAAGGTGTGACGGGAAACTGTTAATTCACTTGTTGATAAAGGGACACTTCCTTTCTGCTATTAGAGGCTGACGGCTTGCTTATTTGGGTTTGGACTTTTTGTTTTATCTTGCCCTTTCCCTCCCCCAGCACCCCTCTCTCATCAGTCATCGTCCTGTTGTGAAAAACACCAACGCTTTGCAGCGGTCGATGCCAAGGAAACATTACCTCATAACTGCTGGCGTGTGACACGTACGTACACAGCGGCTCGCTGATCCTGTTTTTGACCGTATCATTACTGGAAGTTAAACAGTTGCAGAGCGGCGGCAGGAAACGTTGAGCGTTTTAACGCTGCGACGGCTGAATTCAGAATCAGAGCTTCAGGAGGAGGAAGATCGCCGGACCGGGTTTCAGCTCGTCGTGATCGGTGACCGACCACACCTATTTAGCAGAGCCCTCGTGGTACTTTATATATTTGTTTGCAGTTGTTAAGCAGATGCAATTCCACCCCCCTGTTTTCCCTCTTTTCATGTTTGTTCCCTTTTTAATTTACAAACACAAAGTAAAATTTTTCTCACATTTTGTTGCCCTAGTTTTTATTTATTTTTTCCATGGAGGAGGAGATGCTGATAATGCAGAAGACAGTCTTTCTTCGTCCGAGCGTGAACGTACCAACAGGTTTGGGAACGTCAGAGAATATTAATGAACGACTAGCCTGTCACTTGGACGTATGACGTACGAATATTTATTCACAACAATAAAACCCCAAAAGCTCTGAGTAAATCCCAGAGTATGTGGTTGGAGGCTGGGCAGGGTTTCAGTACCGCGGTGGGCCTCTGTGTGGCGCTGTGTGGTCAGAGTTGCAGCAGCCAGGCTGCAGCCTGCACGGGCCGACGGCCTCGTGAAGCTTCAGTTGTTGCTGCAGGGCTTTTTGCCTTGATACAAATCTGACAGCAGAAAAAAAGTTGGGATTGTTTCTCCAAGTTTTTTTTTTTCTTTTCTCTCGTTTTATGCTTTGTTCCTCAAGCTAAAACAACGTGCAGTTCATATTAAGAGTTGGTTTAAAAGACACATTTAGTAAATCATTGTGCTAAGCTTTGATTACTGTTAATTCTGATATTTTTTGTATTTTTTTTCAGTACATGCCATTAGGTCAAGGCTGATAAAGTGGAGCTCTTATTTTTGTTTTTTTCTATATTAGATATAATTTCTCATATTTTCTTTAGACTTGTGAAAACGTTTTTTTCCTGATAGCACACATTCTCATAATTCATGCAGTTTATATAGTACATATAATCCTGCATCACATTTAAACGCCAGTATATATATTTAATAATTTAACCAACAAATTGCTTGTCAGAGTGAAATAGGAAATGGCAAATATAGCTCACTAGGAAGGGAGCAGATGTTCTTTTAAAAGCATTTTTTCTCTAACCTACCATCAGTCAGGAACGCTAAGCTTTGTACATTACTCAGTACATTTGATTTAACAGTTGTGCGCCATCAAAGGTAGGCTAGTGTTAGCGGCTTGTGTTCGGTGCAGGCTGCTCCTCCTGGCCTCTCCCTGTGGTCGGCAGAGGAGCCAAAGCCCAGCTCGGCTTGAGTCAATAAACGGAGAGCTCAGCGCAAAACCACACAGCAATCGAACAAGCTGTTTACCCAGAAAATTAGCCTTCCCCTGTACTTTTAAGGCTTTTAAAGCAACCAAAAATACACAGTGCAAGGAATATGTATCTTGGCCAGCGCTCGGTCTCCACCATAGATTTCTGTCCTTTTTATACAAACCCTAATAACTCAATCTCCACAACCACTAAACCCTCTTATCACTGGCTGCTCGCTGCTGCACTCATCATTATTTGATTTGCAAAATTGTAAGGTAGAGATAAAGAAATAAAGCTGGCTTGCCATTACACACAGAAGGCACTTGTGGCTTCCAGCTTATTGCCTGCCTTGTGAAAAGTGCATCCCCTGAAAAAGCCAAAGCCTCCCATTGTCACAGAATCAATAGGGTTTATATCACGCTTTTGTTCTCCAGCAACATGTGGATCCTCATTATAGTTTTTATAATTATTATTATCGTTGTTGGTGTAGAACGGATTTGTAAGTTACATGTTGTGTCGTTGCTGCAGTCTAGGGTAAATACTGAAATATAATCCCAACATCAACACATTATACACTGAAGCACAGATGCGTGAGTGTATAGAGGGTGCACGTCATCACATTAAAATGAAGTTAATTGTTAAGAACCATCGTGACTAAATGATCAATTTCTCTGTGATACACTGTGAAGATGAAAACATATAGACAAAATGTTGCAGATAGAAAGTCAAGATACTTACAGCCAAAGCTGATCATACAAATGAAATAATTTGATTCTAAAATAAACTGTGATTTTGCCTAATCATTTCCAGGAAATCAATTAAACTTGAAATATTTGTGCATGAGGCTCGTAAAGTATTTTTATATGTTTGACCTTTTTTTCAGAAACGAAACACATGTTTCTTTGCTCGTCAGCTGTTTCTGACACAGGACTTATTAAAACTGTGATGTCAAACCTCTGGAGGCTAAATTCAGATTAAAGCAGCAGATCTTCAGCCCCAGCCGAGCCTACCTGCAGAGTGGGTCGGTCAGCACCGAAGCGGCTCGTTTGAACCACACACATCTTCCACCCTGTGTGTGTGTGACTGCATCATTTACAAAAACTCATAAAGAAGATGAGCTCTTTGAATTATGGGGGTATTTTTTGCCGTATGTGTTGTGTTCACGACACCTTAAAAATGACTGTAAATGGCAGAAACGCACTAGTTGAAGCTAAAGTGTGTTTCCGGCTGTGATTTAATCTTGTTTTATGTTGATTCCACAAAAAGAAGCCTTAACAGTCTCTAGTTGGGTGTCGACCGGTATCATTTTGTGGACCGTTTCCCTCTCGTGTGTCTTATATATCAAAATATATATTATTATACCTGGTTTCATAAGCTCAAGCTCATTTATAAATCTACCAGTATATCATTGATTTTTGGTGGATAACTGCATCGTTCCTCTCTATATATTTATATTTATGTTGTACGAGTGTGTGAACTCTCCTGTACCCTTCTCTGCCTTCCAAATATCCATACCCCGGCCACAACCCATCCCTCCTTACTGTGAGGTACGAGCTCCTTGACCCAAATCAGATGATAGCTGCACGTGCACGCTCGCACACACACACACACACACACACATGTGGCTGGTGTGTGGGTGTCATCTGATCCACTGGAGCTGTCTGACCCCTTTCCAGCTTTCCTTGCTGGCGACTCAGTCCTGTCTGATGAAGCCTTGTAAATACTGACATGCTGTAAACTTGTGGATCTGATTTCAGGTTGCTGCTTGTGAGTTCTGAATGTGTGTTTGTGTGTGCGTGTGTGTGTGTGTGCGCTTTCCTTTACCCTGGCTGTTGTTACAAATGTGAGTCTGTTCGCCTGCCCATATATATACAACCCCGAGTATTTATTTTTTTTTATTTTATTTTATGTATTTTAATTTATTTTATTTTATTTTATTTTATTTATTTTAATGTATTTTTATTTTATTTTATTTATTTTTTATATTATTTATTTATTTATTTTTTTTTGAATATTAAAATGTGGATTTAAATTTCTTGGGCTGAATTTCTTTATTTTCCGTGCGTTTGGAGAAGCCCACCGGACGCTCCCAGTCGAACAAAGATCGCTGTGAGCTTGTGGTTTGGGAGCAGGAGACCAGGCAGGAAGCCATTTTCACACAGGCCGGCCTGACCTCGACTCTTAACTCTGAAAATAGCGGAGGGGCAAGACTGCCGTACAGAGAGAGAGAGAGAGAGAGAAGAAAGGATGGAAACGGAAAACTGAAAGGATGGATCCCTCTCCTGCCATGTTACCTGAATTTGAAAGAAAAAAGGAAAGAAAAGGGGAAACCAATGTCTTAATGTCTTTTCCACCGATCCTCCTATTCCTTTACAAAAGAGTAAATCATGTGAAGTTTATTTTCTTTGCAGCATCTGTGTTTTATAAGGGCTCTTTTAATTTGTTTTTACTCTGTCCAGTGGGGGATCCCCGTTCCTTCTTTTTTTTTTTCTTCTTTTTCTTTCCTCTTTGTGTTTGACCCTTTTTAGCCCTCCCTGCTGTCTATTTCTCTGTCTTTCTTCTCCTCCCTTCTGTTTTTTCTCTCTCCCTCTCTTTCCTCCTCATGTGGAAGTGAGTGTTTTAATAATGATGCTTTGGGGAATTGGGATGGTAGAGCTGTTTTCTCCTCCTGCTCAGAGACGCCCCCACCATCACCACCACCCTTCCCAGTCATCTTCCTGTCCCCTGCTTTTAATCCCTCCCACCTTTAACATGTCTGGGAAACTTGGAGGACTGAAAAGTAGAACGTGGGGACTGACTGGTGGTATTTGAAAGAACTATTTTAAGTGGGGCTGAGGAATTTTTAAAAGTTAGTGCCAGAACAGTGGAAATCTTTCACTCCGCGACTGAAGGGGTGGTGTCTGATGCTTTCAAATATTCACATTTTTATATATTCATACTGATTATTCAGATGTTTCTGTTTTAACCCTCTTTTTGTAATAATTATAATTATCATTGTCTTAATTATTTTCACTTGTATAGAACTTTTCATGCAATGCTGTAAGTGCAACTAAAAATGTAAAAATTAGCAACAACAATGTAAGATCTTAACACTAACAATACTAATGAAATAAGAAATAAGGTAGTCAGTAAAACTAATAGAATACAGTGGTACCTCTACTCACGAATTTTCAGGTTCCAACACGTCTCAACGGGAAAATATCGCCTCTTGTTACGAAAGAAATTTCAAAAATACAAAAATCTCTCTTGCAATTGCAAAAATACAGTACACGCTGCTGCTCAGCAGCGAAACATACTTGTAGCTCCTCTGCCATTAGTTATCAGCTAGCATCTTCCTGGCTATCGCCTAGCATCTTCCTGGCTTTCAGCTAGCATCTTCCTCTTCCTGGCTATCAGCTAGCATCTTCCTGGCTATCGCCTAGCATCTTCCTGGCTTTCAGCTAGCATCTTCCTCTTCCTGGCTATCAGCTAGCATCTTCCTGGCTATCGCCTAGCATCTTCCTGGCTATCAGCTAGCATCTGCCTGGCTATTGCTTAGCATCTGCCTGGCTATCGCCTAGCATCTTCCTGGCTATTGCCTAGCATCTTCCTGGCTATCAACTAGCATCTTCCCGGCATCCCTTTGACATTTTAGGAAAATTCCATGAAGTTTCGGAATTCGTTGAAAAGAATCACGCAGAAAAAGTGTTCACTAGTGGGGCTATCGCTCACCATGACGATGTTTGCGTTGCACATTTTCGAAGGATTGTTAAAAGCCAACAAAAGCAAACGTCCTTGGATTGGTTATTTACAAAAACCGCTGCTGAGAGAGAAAAGGTGACGACGATAGCAGCTAAAAGGTAAATGAACATAATTTGTATTCTTTACTTTATTCTTTGTTTTTTTATTATGTACAACTCTCATTTTATGTTTATTGTGCAGTAATCTAATGGTAATATGTATTTGTTACATGTTTTGATGCATTTTTATGATTTATAAAAAAAATGTATGTGAATTTTGGGGGTCTTGGAACCGATTAGAGCATTTACATGGAAAACGTGTCTCTACTTACGGAATTTTCAGGTTACGAAACTACTTCCAGAACCAATTAATTTGGTAAATAGAGAAACGTAGTGTAGTTCCTACGTATCTTGTATTAATATTCAGACGTACTCTGAAGATGGGCCAGCGGTTATCTTTGTGACTTTTTGACCATGGTGCGTGTCGGAGAGCGTACATCGCTGTAAACCTGCTTTGACTCACACATGAGCTTTAGCTCCTCCCATTCTTGATCAATATGACGTGGCTCCATCTTTACAGCTAGAACAGCTTCAACTCTTCTGGGAAGGCTGTCCACAAGGTTTAGGAGTGTGTTTATGGGGATTTTTGTCCATTTTTCCAGAAGAACATTAGTGAGGTCAAACACTGATGTTGGACCAGAAGGTCTGGTTCTCAGTCTCTGCTCTAATTCATCCCAAAGGTCTTCTATCAGGTTGAGGTCAGGACTCTGTGCAGGTCAGTCAAGTTCATCCACACCAGACTCCTCCATCCATGTCTTCATGGACTTTGCTTTGTGCACTGGTGCACAGTCATGTTGGAAGAGGAAGGGTCCAGTATATCAAGGAAGAGGAAGGGACTGTTTCTAGAAACAGTCTGCATGTCCAGGTGATTCAGTTATACACCTGTGGACACGGAAGTGACTGGAACACCTGGTTCTGATCATCTGGATGGATGATCAAATACTTTTGGCGGTATAGTGTATAATCATTAGGTCACCGACCCGGACTCCTTAGGCTCCTTGGCAGCGCCAGGAACTTCTGTCCACAAACGTTATGAACATTATGAATCTGTGACAGAGGACGGCCCTGGCGGAGTCCCACAAATCTGACTTACTGCTGGCAACGCAGACCAAACTCTGGCTCTTGTTTGTGTAGGGACTGCATGGCCTGTATCCCATAATTTCCACAATTACATCGTTATCACCATAGACTAGATGATATTAATCTTCTCTTTCCTGACAACTTCAGCACCCAAGGATTACATATGTATGCTGCTGTATAAATAACTGAATCTTGTAAAACCAGAATAATCACAGTGTCTGCTTTTTGACCGAACTTCCTTTTTTTTTTTTTTTTTTTCTTCTACCCATAAAAACTTCATGCCTGACTGAAATCAAAGGGATGGGATGAAATAAATAAGATGTCAGATTCGGCTCACCTTCTCTGGCGCTTAAGCTGGTTTCATTATTCATTTATCTCTTTGTCTTTAAATGTTACGTGCAGTTTCCAGCCTACTAATGTCTTATTTCGGAAAAGTCACTGCGACAGTGGGACTCTGATGGACACGAAGCCTGGTTGAGTTCTTATACGGTCAGACAGAACTCACTATGAAACACTGATTTTTAAGCCTCGCTCATCACTTATCGCCAGTTTTGTACGACTCCCGCCACGTTTTGGCCGGTCGAACGTTTGGACAGTCCTCGCCGTTCGTTTTGAGTAGATGCTTCGTAGCTTTTCCCTGGTGGCTCGTACCGTCCAAGACGCTCTACGCTGCATATTGACCCAGAATAATGGAGAATTTAAACCCAGCACTAATTTTGAGCAGTCCAGTATCATTTTCATTTCTGATTTATTGATTTATTTATTTATTCATTCATTTATTTTTTTTGAGTTTGACCAGTTAGAAAAGCCAAATGTGTCCCTGACTTCTGTTTCTTGTATGTGGTATATTTGTCTTTCTGGCATTTCTTCATGAAAACACTTTTGCGGTCGTCACCATCAGAAACTACAAATATGTGGTAATGATGGTAATAATGTGCGTTAGGGATGCACATTTTGGATTTTTTTTTTTTTTACGACCGTTAACCGACGCCCTTTAACGATTAATAACCGTTAACCGATAAGTCCGGTAGGGTTGGCTGCTGCGATGTTGCGCGCGTTGTCGTGGACGCATGCGGACACTTCCCCGTGTATACTCTCGCGGCAATGTGTCGCCGTCAGCTTGTTGCAGAGATGCCGCCGTCACTTTTGATTTATACTAGCGCGGTCTCTGCTATGTTATTCCACGCCACAACACAAGAGCGACAATTACGAACTAGCTAAACTTACTAAACTTATCTCTTGTGTTTTTCCACTTCCTCACCGTCTCGGCCGTATCCAGACCCACATTCATCGCAATCTCCCTCCATGAATTACTAGAATATGTGCTGTCTTTGTAGTGTGGAGAACCAGAATCGTACAGATGTCAGTACTTCCTCATTTTTTCAATGATGCGCTCTTTTCTACGCGGATGTAGAATTGACCAATCAGAGGCCTGTTGCACCTGTCGACACGCCCCCATGAGTTGATTGAATTATGTGTCTTGAAAACAAAATTGACCGTTAGTATTAATCGGTTAGAGTTAATGTTATCAGTTATCGGTTAAACGGTTAACCATGTGCATCCCTAATGTGCGTGTCAGGAGACAATCTAAAACTTGCTCGTCACCTTCAGAGCTGAAAGTTTTTTTCAAGCGATGGGAATAAGTTTAACACCATTTTTTGAGCGTGCACTGCATGCGTTCTTGTTGATTTGACTTGTTTGTTCCAAATATTAAACTCCGACAAGAATTCAACTGGCCGATTATGACCCATGATCCAAATGCTGCGGAAGAAATTATCTCCTGCACTGACAGGAGGTGATGTCTGTTGAACTCTTTCTTCAGCTTTAAATTACATGCTGCAACAACTGCAATTCACATTAGGTTTTATCTTTGTGGCCATAGGCCATAAAAAAAAGGATCCAAGCAAAAAAAAAAGAAAAAACTCTGTACAAAATCATCTTCAAAGAAGTAAAAAGCCAGGATGAAACCATAAAAGTATTCCCCTGCTTGGACATTAGATTCCTTTCCCTCACAGCTCACAGCTGCAGCGTCATCGTCAGTTCAAGGACTGTCCTAAATCCCAGAGCATCAGTCAACATGTCACCTGCCTAACCTGCTGCCTCCTCACACCTCCTGTCTCCATTCACCTCCGATCCAGCTTGCTTTTTTTTGTTGTCCTTGAACTGAAATATCCTCTCTGGCAGAACGATTCAAATAAGACACAGTGTTTGCGTGGGCTTCAGAGCTTGTCCTTTCACACATCAGCTCCTCGTTGGAAGCTGCCTGCTTGTATTGGATGCAAATTGGGTATTAAAAGAGGGAATAGAAACATGAGATAGCGTGACACGGGGAGCCTGAGGAGAGAGAAAGAGCGCAAAGGATAGAGAGAGAGGCTTAATGCGAGAAGAGAATGCAAATGCTGTTGAGACAGGGAGCGATGGATGCAGGAGAGCTGGATGGATGGTTGGATTAAGAGTGAAAGAAAGGCGAGGGTCAGGTGTTGGTGTGACTTTTTGGCAGGGTCAGGGAGTTTTTCTCTGGACGGCTGCGACGGAGCTGGATTTGCATTGATGGATCTTCTTTCCATGTAGATGTCATGTATCAGTGCTTGGGCACATCATGCCCTGGTCATTAATCAAATCACAGCCTCCGTCTAGCGCTGTCTTTCTGCCAGACGCCTCTCAGCTGTCTACCTCACTCTCACTCCCTCTCTTTTGTCTCTGTAGTAGCCTTTTTTCCTCTTCATCCTATCTTAGTGTGAGACTTAATTCATTTTAGAACTGTTGTAATCCACATTCAGATATATCTGACATTGTTAAAAAGATGCAGTGAGTCCATAAAATTAGATTTTATTTTGAAGAAAATAGACTCTCAGCACACGCACACACATGTGTGTGACAGCTGCCGGTCATGACAAAGCCCTTTACTATACAAACTAGATTTTGTGCTTTCTCTGTGTGTGTGCTATAAATGTCTAATTTACTACTAATACTTTTTTATTCTAAAAAAAAAAAAAAAATCCCTCCATACACCTGTAGTTCATACAGCCTGCACACTCGTTACCACTCCCACTCTTTACCATAGGTGGATGCTGGCACACCCTTAATCAGGTGTTTGCATAAGTTTTCTCCGCCACTCTGCCTATGAAAATAACAGCAAAGACTTGGCACAGTTGCGCTGTCGGAAGTATTTTAGTAGTGGCAGAGCAGACGTCACTGCTGTTATCAGAAGTTCAGGCTGCGTTACATCCAGCTCACTTCAATTCAACTTTATCTGTATAGCATCTTATACAAAATATATTGCCCTCTAGGTGCTTTTCAGAGACCCAGAGCATGACCCCCAAGCAGATATTATTCACTAGAGCTAATGTTATATATGTCATATTTTATTATTATTTTTAGGGCTGGGCAACGATTAAAATTTTTAATCGCGATTAATCGCATGATTTCCCTGATTAATCACGATTAATCGCATCGTATACGAAAAATCAAATAATGAATTCAAAAGTTGTGTAAAATGCACTTTTATTTAAATGTTCTGCTGCCATATGAACTAAAGTGTCATAACATTTGTTCAAACACTTTTGACATCAGTACATGTTTAGTGTAAATCTCATCTTCAATAATGTAAAATAAAATAAAGCTTATTGCCACTGCCAAGGCATTAATGTCATCCTGTTTTATGAAAAATAAAAAAAAAAAGTCTACAAACAAAATCCAACAAAATGATTGTGGCTCAGCACAATCAGAACATTAAAACAGGTAATTTCTGAGGTAACAGCAGAAACTTTTAACGGGGAGTTCAGCTTGTCAGTTGTTACAAATAACCTTGTTTCTGTTGAATCCTCCGTCTGGGAGAACTTTAAAATGAAAATGTCCACGTTAAAGTTCAGTAACTTTACCAATCTGTGTATCATTCATTCTTTCCATTTTCAATTGTCAATCAAAAATAAAAGAAAATAAAAAGTGACATTTTATTATGTTTTTTGTTTTTTAATCTAACAAAAAAAAAAGCCTGTTTTTTTTTTTTTTTATATTTCAATTTTAGACTTGGATCAAAAATACGAAGAAAAAAAAATGGGCCACAGAAATGAATTTATTTTATAATGGAGGACTGGACTTTCTGTTGTCATTACCCATCTGTGCCACTAGATGGAGCTGCACTGCAGTAACCAGCTAGAGAACAGCAGGACAGTGAACACATGGAGCAGATCTGATGGAACATGGAGGAATGATGTTTTGTTGCAGTCCAGAAATTTTTCTTTTAGACAGAATTGTTAATATTGCTACCTGAGTTGCTACCCGAACTGTAAAGTTTTTTACCGGATTTTTACCGTTCTCCATGTCTATTTTAGCTTTTCCGCGTGTTTACCTGCCAATTATCTTCCGGTTCCGCAACAGCAAGTAACAGACTTTTCAAAACAAAAGCATGTGAGCAACATGTGTTAACGTGCGATAAAATAAACGTTGTTAATGCGTTAACGCGATAATAACGTGTTAACTTGCCCAGCCCTAATTGTTATCTTTAATAAATGCGTTTTTCCAGCCCAAAAGCTCATTCCTGGAAGTAAAAATGCAAACCTGCATCACTGGCTATGCTCCGGTTTCACAATGGAAACCTGTTTGATAAATATTTTCCCTCCTCCTGTCTGCAGCCCACCTCCACACACAAACGCGTGCCTTCTTCACCATCTTCGAACCACGCGTGTCATCTTCGAACCGTGCGTGATGGCCGACGGGGGGGCGTTTAGGATGGCGTTTAGGAGCCGAGTAGTCGTGCAAAAGTGAAAGGTGGATGTGTGTGTTTGGACGTGGATCCTGAATTCATTCACACCCCATCCCCCCCAGTCCTCACCCTCCACTCTTTCTCTCAAGCACCATTATAGCCTTTCTGGCTGCTTCCTGTACAGATTTTTTTTTTTTTTTCCTCATCTGCTCCCCTTCCCTCATCACAAAAGGTGGCTGCCCGGGCTCTGGGGGTGTAGCACTTTAGAGGGGGCTTTCAGGAGCGGCCCTGGTACAGGCCTCTGTTAGTCGGACCGGGGGGGGGGGGGGGGGATGAAGGACAGGTTTGGGTAATGGTCTCCTCTCCCCCTGCGAAAGTCATGCAGCATTGTTGGCCAGTGGAGGTCTAAAAGACAGACGACTGGAAGACCACAAAGCGGAGCTTTGGCAGGGCTAATGAAGCTCAGAGCTGCACGTTAATGATCTAAAAGACTGGACCAAAACACTCAGCGCTCCCTTTCCGCTTACATTCAACCTCCTCTTGATCGCTCCTTCCAAATAATGACAAGGCACTCTGCTGCTCTACCTTTATTGTAACCTTTGATGTGTGCCTTGTTTTCTTTTCCCTCTGTGTCCCCCCTCACTGCTTTTCATTCCTTTATGTTACTTGGCTGTCACTCATCTATTAAGGCAACAAATGGAACAAGGGAAACATTCAGGGACGGTATTGTGGTGCACCCACTAGTTTGCTCTTTATATCGTTTGAAAGCACTTGGACTTGGAATTTTCCTCGGGCCGCCGGCAGGATACACTTTTTTCTTTTTTTTTATGTAGCGGGCCATTGTCGGAGGATTGCAAACATATTTGTTTCATAATCCACAAGTAAAGTAAAGTATCTGTTTAACTTCCTCCGTGCAACTGTGTCTTTTCCCTTTTGTGTCAGTAGGTTTATAATAAAGAGAAAGCATGTCGTTACAGTCAGCCGTCATGGCGGCCGTCCAGGACACATGGAACCAAGCGGCAGAAATGCATTTAACTGACATATTGTACAAGTTGTTGCTCTTTGCCCTTGAAGTTTTCCTTCACGTAAAAAAAAAAAAAAAAAGAAGTGTGTTACCCCTGACCATCGTTGGAACGGCTGCATGAATGTTTTCAATAACCTCTCAAGTGGGTAATAACTCAGCATTGATTTTAGGGATGATGGACCTAATCAGTAATGTTTCATGAAAGAAAAATGAAAGAATGTTATGTGCTGCTTCAGTCGCTAGGTTTGGACTGAACCTGGTATCAGAACCAGAGACTCTTATTTGTCTTGAGAGATAGATATTTTTAAATCTGTTTCAAAAGGATTGTTTGTTTGTATGAAAGGAATATGTTTTGTTATTCCTTCTTCTTCCCTTTTTTTTCTTCTTTTTGAAGTGAAGTTTGTAGGTCATGTTTAGCTGTCAGATGGAGGCTAGCAGCATGTTAGCGGCTAAACAGCCTCTCTCTCTGTGATGTAGCTGGTTAAGGTCATTAGGCTTTTAAGGAGCCCTTTGACATGGCTTGATTATGTTTGACTGGAGCTTTACGGTATACGGGAGTGGAGATACGTTTCTCTGGATCATCTGTCTTTGCGGGCGTTGTTATGCGTTTGTCCCTGCGTGCATGCATGTGCATGTGCGCCGCGCCAGTGTGCAGAGCCTTTTGATTGGCCTTGATTAACAGACTGCCAGGCCCTGGAAGTGGAGTCTTTCTAATGTCGCATCTTGAGCTGGTTATTTCCAATCATCCTGCAGGAGGCATCAAACCCAGGGCTGCATGTTTGCGTGCGTGAAGGACCTGAGATGGGAGGTGGTTTTTCCACTCCCACGCGCACACGCCAAAAACAGTAAAATGAAATGAAACTAAAGCTGGGAATATTGGAGCGAGGCAGAGGACGGGGCAGCCTTTTGAAGAAGGCCCGGTGGTGATCTGGTGCGCAGCGCCAAAGGAATGTCAGATGACATGTTAAATTCATTTCCAAGTGAGAATATTTGGAAATTAGCTTCTGTTAAGACCACTAAACTGAAAAGCAACCACTGAGTGCTGAAAAATGAATTTTAACGTATTTATGCTGAAACTTTCACAGTATGATTCTACTACTGTTACCTGGAAAAGAGCTTGATTGACATTTTCACGTCTCCTGTTCTGCTCCCAAACTGATGAAAGGGTGTTTTTGTGTGTGTGTGTTGATTATCCGGCCTGTAAGACTTGAATGAATCCTCTGTCTGCATTTTCCAGCCAAACTGAGCAACCAGGACTCGTACAACAACTTCACCAACAACAACATGGGGAATCCGCGGCTCACCCAGCTGCCCAGCCTCACCGTGGTGTTGCCCCTGGCGCAGATCAAACAGCCCATGACTCTCGGCACCATCACCAAACGTACTGGGTAGGTAACACACACACACACACGTGCACACATTTACAGACCCCGTAACCTTTTTATCCACAGCTGAATACAACATCAGTCATCTTTCTTTAGTGCTCCACAGGTGTGCATGTTAACCTCACCTCCTTTTGAGTTTATTAATGTTGTAGTCAGAAGCACAAATGACACTTCAGCTGATTAATAATATAAATGTCATTCATTATGTCTCCAATCTGAGCTGATGTGTCAGCATTTAAACATAAAAAAAATGTTGTGGACAATTTTACAAAGCGCTTGCTAAATTTTTATTTAGATTTTCACAGCTGGATTCACCTTAGAAAGTATTTTTTTTTGAGCTACTGGACTTCTGGACATTATCCTCTTGGTATGGGAAGCATATAAAGATGATAAATGATCATTACCTATATTTACATTCGCACAGATATTGTCACATGCGTCGAGTTAATACACATCCACAATGACTGCAGCTCCCCTTAAAACTACTTTTTATTGTTACAGTGGGTTGTAAACATTTTTACAGACTGCTTGAATGATGTTAAATGCATTTTTGTTTGTTGGATAAAAATACTTTGTGTGGAACAGAAGGAACAAAACATTTCTGAGCCTTAGATGAGCCCTCCTCCCACCTGCTGGATGTTGTTCCTTATATCTGCTCTGACCATTTATATCTACTTATATCTGCTCATTTATATTTACTTATATCTATCATTTAAGAACTAAATAGATAAAAAAAAAAAAGGAACAAAAGAACTGGTATAATCTATCACTGAGTACACAACTGAAACCTTCAGGGCGGCTGCGTTTAAAAGAACCATCAGCCATCTCACAAGATCGACTGCAATAAAAAACCGACCAGTAAACAAATATTAAAAGCATGTTCTGTGCTTTTAACTCAAGCTCGCATTTTACAACAGCCCTGTCTGTGTAGGCCCCCCTCATCCAGCTATTCATTCATTCATTCATTCATTCATTCATTCATTTGTTCATTCGTTCATTTATTTATTTAGCTATTGCATCGGGTAATGAAGCACAACACACATCTGTACACCATGACATGGGAAGCTCATGAGATAAGTTGTAAGACAATAAATAAAACCTTCCAGTCATTTAGAATCATTTATATCAAATGCAGTTTTACCTGTTTTCTTTAAATATTGAAAGAGGTTTAGCTGTAAAAATTCAACAGCTCTGCTCTCATTCGCTACTGTCTCTCCCCCCTTTTTTCCCCCCTTCTGGATCTTTGCCATGCATTGAAATTATGTAGCTTTAAGACCTTCAGCAGCTACAGGCCGTCGCTAAGTGCATTTACATACGGTACAGGTGGCTCTACAAATATGGGCAGATTTTAATATTTTCATTTAAATGTAATTTTCATGCCCTGTTTGAATGGGAAATGCTATAATGATCCAAACAGATGGTGAGGGATTTTTTTTTCCCCCTCCGTGATATTTGATAAGTGTGCTTTGAGGATGAAAACAGAGTCCTGATCCTGCGGTCAACATCAACGGCATCGGGCCATTTTCTAAATCATTAAGATAACCCACAACGTTCATTTGCCATGTAAAAATGATTATTGCTTCTGGGCTGCTGTGGTGTCTAGATTTGTGTGTTTATGAGATCGCGGCGCTGTTGATTTGCATTTGTTGCTCCAGTTTTAATAGTTATCATCATACATAATGGGGAGTTAATTGAATTTAATGCCTTGAATAGTTAATTCATTTTTTTTGCCTTCAGTTGGAGTATTAACATTTGTTCACTTTTAAAACCTTTTGGTAATATTTGTTTTCTGAACATTTTCTGTGAGGCTTGACTATTTCTGTATTAATTTATCAGATTTATTTGATTGTATTTTTATCATGTCAATCTTATTATTATTCTACCTTAAATATTTTTAAACTCCTCACTTGTCATTCCGTGCGTTTACATGGAAAGTTTAATTCCTCTTTAATTCAGAATTAAAGTTAAATCCGAATCAAAGTTACCATGTAAACACCTAATTCCATATGAAAATGTCAATTCTGAATTAAACTTAATTCCGAAGTAAGTGGCTGGTTTATTCTGCTTTTAATTGCGAATAAAATAATTCCGTGGTCATGTATACACTCATTCCTCTTTAAATTAATTCCTGTCTTTCTGCGCATGCTAGCGCACGCTTATATTCCGCGCTGGGCTTGTTTTCAAAACAAAGTTTCAAGATGGCAGCACGCAGTAAACGGTGGTCAAGAGCAGAGACGATTTATTTAATAAATAACTTGGAGGAACTGGAAATAATTAAAAGAACAGATGGCAGGAAACATAAAAATTGTGAGCTTTTCAATGTTGTAGCGGCTAGGCTAAATGAAGGAGGTTTCATAGATAGAGACGCCACCCAGGTCAAAAATAAGTGGAATGTTGTTGCTAACCGAATTGTTGCTAAGTTTGTTTTCTTTCGGTAGATGTAAAGACGTCCGCCCCCCCCCATCCAATCAGAACCCTTCCCAACCCCGAGACATTAAGCAGAATTGGATAAAGCCGAACAAACGTGTTTTCCATGTAAACCTCAATTCGGAATTACTATTTCCATGTAAACTCGAAGGAAAATAGTTTAATTCTGAATTATTTAATTTGGAATTATTAATTCCGAATTAAAAACATCATGTAACCGTGGCCAATGTGACCGATGAGCACAACAAAGTAAAGAAAATAACGCAGCGCTGCTTCTTTGGCACTTTTGTTTTTTTTCAGCTAAGAATAAAATTACAAGAATAGTTAAATAGACGAGTCAAAGAAACTCTGTTTTAAGGAGCCACGGGCTGGTACAGATGAAACCCAGCGGTTCTTGACAGTTGGTATGCATGCAACTCCAAACTACAAAAGAGCAGTTTTAAGGCCTTTGTTTCCATTTCAGCATATTTCTAGATATTCATCATTATGCAGCTTGTGTTTTAGCGTTGCTCACATATTGTGTTCTCTTAAAAAGTTCCTTTTTTTTGTTTGCAACTTGTGCAAATATTTCCCAGTATTCCATCCGTTGGCTCAGTCTGGAGGAGACGTCAGTATTAATGCATCAGGACATGCAGCTGTGCAGCCTGTTCCTGCACGCTCGCCGCTGCGCCGACGCACACGAATGCGCGCGAGGCGGCAGGTTTGGCCCCCAGAGTAGGAGGTGATATCATATGCTTTTACGCTATTCTTGCGCAGGAGTACCATCTGTCTGTGTGTGCAGCCGAGCCCTCTGTATCTGTATCTGAGAGGTAGAGGCAGAGATGGGAGCATCCAGCAGCTGTATTTACACCTGTATGAGCAGATCCCAGTTGGCAGGGCAGGAGAGGAACACACCAGCTGCTTCACCTACATTCCCCACCGCGCCGCGACACAAACACCAACACGTGTGCACGCGCCGACGCAAACCTCTCCCCCCTTTGTGAGATCGGGGATACCTTTATAGACAGCGTCGCTCCCGGAGACCACCAGTGTGAAAATCATGGACTCGGCTTTTTAACATCAAAGGAAACCACAAGGTTCATGGAGAAGTCCCTTGTCTCTTAATTTAGTTATTGTGCTCAGCCAGCATCAAAGAGGGGAGGGAGAGTCGGATGTTGTCCGGCATCCGTTTGATAACCCCTCAGCAGGCGAGGCCAGGTCAGGGAGTGGAGGAGCACGGCCAAGCTTCTGCTACTCCTCACTCTCCTGGGAATCCCAAACAAGGAGAGGTGTCCCAGCGTTGACCCGGCCTCCAGCTTCCTGTCAGACAAATTCAGCACGAGGCCAGAGCCAGATTAATTAAATCCCAAAGAGATTGGTCGAACCCCCAGAAGACTCTCTACTGGTGAGAAAATAACAAATACGCACAAGGGAACTTGTGTCTACAATCACCAGAGCTCCATAATGATAGATTTTTACTTGTCAAAACGCCCGTCAGGGTCAAATTTGGGATTTGCAAGCAGACAAAGTAATGCACACTTATCCCGTCTACACACCGTCCGACTTTAACGCGGACAAATGAAAATCCAAATGGAGAGATTGCCACACGCAAAACAAAACACCACTCTTGTCCAAATCCCGCTGATAACATTTTTCAAGCAAATGCAGATCAAGCGCAGGCGGGGTAACAAGAAAGACAGCGGCGAAAGAACAAATGAGATCCTGTGATCTGTCACAGATGTGCCCTCAGCTTACAGTAATACGGGTGGAAGAGCCGGCCCGGTGGCGAGCCATTGTCTTATACGGCCTCGCCCAGGCCGGAGCTAAAAAGCGGCTTTAAGAACGCAGCGGCCGGCACCACATGGCAGCGGGGCTAAACCGTTTGCACAAATCACCTCGCTTCCCTCCCTTTTTAATGGCCCAGGCAGAGCTGCTATTAGGGCCAATGGGTTAGGAGATGAATGTGTGAACGATTATTCTCTGGGAGTGGGGTCGCTGCCCTCGCAGGTCGATTACACTCATTCTTCCCTCTCTCTCGCTCTCTCTCCCCTGATTCTCCAGCTCTTTCTCCACCCCCTCCATGTAAAACTCCCACTCAAGTGGTGTTTCCTGTTTTCCTGGTGGCCGCTGGTGGCAGTAGAGCTGAGCAATTTTATCGATTCTGCGATATATAGTCATGGAAAAAATTATTAGACCACCCTTGTTTTCTTCAGTTTCTTGTTCATTTTAATGCCTGGTACAACTAAAGGTACATTTGTTTGGACAAACATAACGATAACCACAAAGATTGCTCATAAGAGTTTTATTTAAGAGCTGATATCTTACCATTTTCCATGGTTTTCTTGATTATAACCTAAATCACTTAAGTTTTTACATCAATCGCTATGACGTTGTACTGCCAAAAACACTGCTTTTATGCATTCAGTGTTTCCTTTTCTGTCTGTTTTAGTCACATGATGACGTTTAGTGGTACCAGGTATTAAAATGAACAAGAAAGTGAAGAAAAAATGGTGGTCAAATAATTTTTTCCATGACTGTATATCGATATTTTATTTCCCCAGAGAGTGTCAATTTCTCAGCCGCGGGTATCGATATTCTAAGCTTCTTTCAAAACCCACCTTTAAAAGCTTTGAATAAATGAAACTATTTTTCTCAACAAATCTTTTATTAATTTTGTCCAGCATTTGCAAGCTGCCTGTCAGCCATATAATGTCTAATTGATGCATTCAGTTCAATACATTCAAACAAAGTCATTGGAACACTCACATGATGTCACCAAAATCACTTTGTCCCTTTAAAATCTTTCAGAAAATGATGTAAATGTATTGTAAGATGAATATCGTTATATATCGTATCGTGAGCCGAATATCGTATATCATATCAAGAGATTAGTGTATCGCTACAGCTTTATCAGAACTGTTTACTGCCAGCTCAACACGATCAACAGTTTTCCCAGAATGACTTCATGCTTTTGTTGCCACCAAAGACATCTTAGTTTGAAATGCTTAATTTCAGGTTTTGAAATTTGAAGTCCTTTTTTAGATCGACGAGTAAAGGGGTCGATAACTTTTGGCCAGTAGTCACAGCTGTAGGAGAGAGATGGTCACGTTCCAGGTCATTGGGATGCCACAATTTCTCTTTTTTCTTTTCTTTTGAATCAGAAAATTTCCTCTCGAGGCTGCATTTAGGACTGAAACAGAAGTTCATGACAAACGAACGGGTTCGAGAAGATGAACGTGTGTCCTGTGTTGAAGTCTTTATCAGCTACATTTCACCTCCTCATCAGCATCAAACTGTTGCTCATCATGAGATTGTGCTTTTGAAATAATGTATGAAGGACATTATACATATATATATATTAGGGCTGGGCAACGATTAAAATTTTTAATCGCGATTAATCGCATTATTTCCCTGATTAATCACAATTAATTGCATTGTATACACAAAATCAAATAATGAATTCAAAAGTAGTGTAAAATGCACTTTTATTTAAATGTTCTGCTGCCATATGAACTAAAGTGTCATAACATTTGTTGTTCAAACACTTTTAACATCAGCACTTGTCAGTAACACATATTTAGTGTAAATCTCATCTTAAAAAATATGTTAAAAAAAATGTAAAATAAAATAAAGCTTATTGCCACTGCCAGGGCATTAATGTCATCCTGTTTTTTTATATATAAAAAAAAAAAAAGTCTACAAACAAAATCCAACAAAATGATTGTGTCTCAGCACAATCAGAACATTAAAACAGGTAATTTCTGAGGTAACAGCAGAAACTTTTAACGGGGAGTTCAACTTGTCAGTTGTTACAAATAACCTTGTTTCTGTTGAATCCTCCGTCTGGGAGAACTTTAAAATGAAAATGTCCATGTTAAAGTTCAGTAACTTTACCAATCTGCGTATCATTCATTCTTTCCATTTTCAATTGTCAATCAAAATTTTAAAAAATATTAAAAAGTGACATTTTATTACGTTTTTCGTTTTTTTAATCTAACAAAAAAAAAAAAAGGAAAAAAATGCCTGTTTTTTTAAATTTTAGTTTTAGACTTGGATCAAAAATACAAAATTAAAAAACAGGCCACAGAACTGAATTAGTTTTATAATGGAGGACTGGACTTTCTGTTGTCATTACACATCTGTGCCACTAGATGGAGCCGCACTGCAGTAACCAGCTAGAGAACAGCAGGACAGTGAACACATGGAGCAGATCTGATGGAACATGGAGGAATGACCACAAAGTTTTGTTGCAGTCTAGAGTATTTTTTAGACAGAATTGTTAATATTGCTACCTGAGTTGCTACCTGAACTGTAAAGTTCACAGATTTTTACCGTTCTCCATGTCTGTTTTAGCTTTTCCTTATGTTTACTGTTTTCCGGTTCTGCAGCAGCCAGTAACAGATTTTTCAAAACAAAAGCATGTGAGCAACATGCGTTAACGCGCGATAAAATAAATGTTGGCGTTAATAAATTAATGAGTTAACGCGATAATAACGCGTTAACTTGCCCAGCCCTAGTTCTTATATATAAGAACCTTCACTGCATTTATTTATTTATTTATTTATTCTGTAGCACTGGAACAAAAGTCTTTACAAAGTTTGTTTCCTTTTTTTGTCTATCTTTCTCGAATGAGCACAGTCCAGTTATTTCACTGCGTAAACTTTATTAGCAAATACAAAGTACAATTAGTAACGGAATGCTGTTCCTGCTTCTGCATGTGTGTTCGTCTCGGCGTAGAGGCTAAACTCAGAGTTTATTTCACCTTTGCTACACCCGTGTAATCCCCCAACCTCACCCATCCATCACTTTCCCATTGGTGTCCATCCATTTACTCAGCTGGAGGCCTAAATGGGATCTCAGCAGGTCCGGCGGGCTCTGCACCCCCTTCTCCACAGCTCTCTGATAAGTGCTGGTTTACCAGGGGCCTCCATTACACCAACCAGTTTGTTCATTTGTCAACTCACGCTCCAGGAGTAAGACGTTCCAAGGCGAATTGTTGCTGGCTGTCCCTCAGAGGAACATTTTTCTACATATCCATGTACCAAGACTAATTGGACACTGTGTGCTATCGTTGGGAGGGCCAGGGTGGATGCGGTGAAAGCGATAAAATAAAGAAGTGCCAAAGAGTGCTTTGGTTGGCTGGGGATTGTGTTTTTCATGACCGGTTTGTGCTTGCAGGGACAGAGTTCAGTCTCATCGGACCTTTATTGCTGTAGGGAAAAGGCTTATTTACTGTAAACTGTTTACAGAACTCTGTCACTATCTCTGGACGTGCAGAATAAACACAGGAACACACTCCCACTCCTAATGTCTCGTAAACACCACAGAGACACACAGATAGACAGAAGCGCAGCCTGAAAAAAGACACTGTCGGAGACGCACTTACACACACACAAACTGCATACTTCTGGACATAATCGCACTGGATACACGTTTGCCCACACCCTAGCTTAAAAACGGACACGCACTTTCAATGCACAATGCACTGCCATAAATACACACTCACACTAAAAAAAGAAGTTGCATGCAAACACACAACTCCTTGTCTCAACAATGCCCCGGTCCTGTTAGTTTTACTGGTGTCCCCAGTTGTTATACAAATTGGATAAACTCTTCATACTTGTTTTCATTGTCAACAATCAGAACTGTTTCCCATCTTTCTTCCTTTTTTTTTTTTTTCTTTCTGTGCCATATTTACACGGTTGGATTCAGACTGACATGTTTTTGCACATGGACCAAATTCCCTTAAAAGTAAAGGAAGGAAAAACGAGAGAGAGAGAGAGAGAGAGAGAGAGAGAGAAGCATGACTGATGTGAGGAAGGAAAAAAAAATAAAAAAAGGTAAATATGTGGACATGCTGCATCTGACAAATACATGGTATCACACTTTGCAGGGCAGCTTGAGCAGATGAATCATGGAGCTATCCTGCAGGTTTCCATATCCATCTCAGCACACAGACATCCAGTTCCTGCCTCATACGTGTTGTGCACTTAAACAGACACGTCAAAAAGTATGTAATGTGAAAAGTGTGTTTGGTCAAGTGTGCGCGTTTTCAATAATGGTTTTTCCGTCTATCTCTGTATCCCCACCCTCTTCACCCTCCCCTACATCCCCCCTCCGTGAAGACCCTACCTCTTTGGGGCGGGATGTTTTGCCATTAAAACTCCATGGTGAGTTTTGCCTCTCCCCTCCTCGGCTCCCTCGGCAGCATGCGACTGTTCACTCCGCCAAAGCTCACTTCCTCCTTTACTTTGCATTTGTCTCCTCGTATATTTTTCAACACATCCTCCAGTCATTCCTCAGGGGGAATCAGACTCCCACAGAGGAGGGTTTCTTATTTTCTCATCTTTGCTTTTCATTATTGTTGTTGTCTTTTTTTTTTTTTTTAAACCTTACTAAAGTGTCTGATAAGTACTTGTTGTTGTTGGGTGATTCAAAATGTTATGTTAAAGCCACTACAGTATTTAAAATCCTGGAGGAGGGTGGTAATTATGCTGTATTGCCAGATATTCTCTCACATCTTTTTTATGAAAGTATTTACTAACATCATTTGTGTTAGTTAGGGGGAATATGACGAAGTAATCCCACTTGACTGCTTCCTATGTGATTTCTTGAAACCACAGAGCAGATAATGACATTTCTATCTTGCTGTCATTGTCTTTGTCTCTGTTTAGACCCTCCACAACGCTTTTCTGAGAGACACGTTGTTGAATTTTGTTTTGGTCCTCCTTGGTTCCATGTTTTTCCATTGGATGTGTGTTTGCATGCAGTAATCCTGCCGTTTCATACATTTTGTAATGATTTTGAGAAGTGTCTTGCATGGTTGCAGTCATGTGAGTGACATTTAAATAACTGTAACTTACACTGCAGTAAATCAAGTTATTTTTTCAAATATTTTAGCATTTTTACTATGTTGCTTTGCTTTTTAAAGGTGACAACTTATTTCCTTTTATGAGTAAACAGTCACCGTTGTAGGCGGTGTGATGTGCAGTTTATCAGTTCATGACGACCCCAGACGACCGGCGATGGCGGTCTCATGACTGCACACTTATGGAGGAAAAAAAAAAAATCAGTTTAATGGTTTCAAAGGTAATTATGTGATGTCACCTCAGCAGATTCTTTAGTATCATCTTTAATCGATACATTAGCTGAGGCGATGCTAAACCTCACTTAATGTATTATTAAGAACATCAAAGAACTCCTTGCTAATGTAAAATGTGCATCAGAGTAATGAGCGGTCCTTCTCACAGATCTCACTGCCACCAGACGTCTCCGCTTAGCTTTTTCTTTCACTCTTAATTCACAGACGTCTTGTCCTCAGGGAAAACTGCTCACAGCCTTAAAGAAAAGGACAGAAAGAAAGTGGTGTCATCTCACTTTGTCAAACATGGATAAATGCTAATAACATAAAGGACCGTGAAAACGGTGACGAGCATTCCTTTCATTTAGTTTTTGCAGAAGTACTTATAATTGATGTTTTCTCTCGATCACGGAGGCACATGTTAGAAATACTGATTCCACTTATAATGAAATAAAAGATAAAAAAAAGACACCAGGGTCAAATGACAAAAACAATTAAAAAGACCGTTAGACTGGAAATGAAGTGTCCCAACAGAGCAATTTAATCATATTCTCAAGCTTAAATTTCAAAAATGATTAACTTCAACTGTTAATTATTGAGTCGGTCTTGCCTGGCGTGGAGAATCAGATGTTCGGGAGCTCGGCATCGCCACTAGATTTTTTTCTTCTTCTTCTTCTTAGTAACGGTCTAAAACCAAGTGTCTTGTCAACGCCGCCTCGTGAAATCAGATGCTTACAAGCTTTTAAAAGAAGCCCCGTTATGACAGAGTCACTTATGGAGAGATGATTGAGTGAACTTTTCCCGTCCAGCTCCTCCCCGTTGACTCCCTTCACTTCAGAAAATGAATAGCATGTGGCGCCTTCACCAAAGTCTTGGGTTTCAGCTTTTGTTGTGGGCAGTCAATTTTTAATTGAAACTTTTTTTTTTTTTCATTTAGTTTTCATCCACCCCCCTACTTAGTGATTCCTGATACTTTTCAGAGGTGCACATCATTAGCGTTGACCCTGGTCATATTTACGGGTGTAATATTTATATTCACGGCTGAGAAGTGAGCTATCGTGTTTAGGAGTGATCAACTTTAGAAGCATCCTTCTCTTTTATCTGCTCGGTCCAGAAGTGACGAGCTCTTCCTCGCCTTCACGAGTGACTTTAATCACGGCTGTGATCGAACACAACAGCATGCTTTACACAATTTGGCCTCCAAATGTCATATAATACGGTCCCCCTGCGTAGTAAGAACACGCTGGGTTTAACGTAAAGGATAGGAATAACTAGTAGGAGAAAAAAGAAAAAAAAGTCCTGCTTTCTCCTTAAACATTTAATGCCCGTTTGTCTAATGTTTACTGCGTTTCCCCAGTGGTTGTCATTAGCGCTCTACGCTGAGCAGGGCCTCAAGGCTGCCTCTTTTCCAAGAGCTGTAATAAAATAATAAATGCTACGCTGAAAGATTTGTCCTCCACATGACTAGCCTCTCTCTCTTTCTCTTCTGCTCTGCCTCTCGTTTCCTTCCTGAACATGGCCTCCGTACCATCTCCACTTCTGATAAGAACTAACCGCGGCCAGAAATCCCTGCAACAAAAGACGTATAGCTCTTTGTCGCCGGACGGCCAGCTCTAGTGAGCTCTATAATATTTGTTTAGTGTGAGGGTTCTGAAAATAAATGGGAGCTGGCACCGGACTCCCCCCCCCCCCCCCTCTCCCCCCCTCAAAGGCGCCTCACGTAAACTCCGGACATAGTAATGCGAAAGGACTTTGATGGTTGATGTCGCAGATTGAATTATGCCCTTGAGGAAAAGCTATTAGCTCCGTCAAGAGTCCTCATTTGTTAAATTAAAAGTGGAAATGACATGAGAGTAGCCTTTTCAGTGAATTAAAGTTGCAAAGAAAATAGATTCTTCTTCCTGCTAAAAAGCAAGGAAATCTGGTGGAGGGAGAAGAAAAGGAAGACTGCAGTTTGTTTAGAGATGTCCATCTCCTCCCGGCCTCTCGGCATATTTATGTTCTGGTGTTGGCTTACATACTCTTTTTATTTTCTTTTTTGCAACTCTGGGCTGTTTGCGAAGCCATTATCCCGCATTCTCCGTAAACTGCAATCCATGTGGAAAACATATAGCCCCCCGAAGCCATAGCTCTTTGTCACAAGGTCAGAAACCTCACCACTTTCCGGCTTCTTCAAGTGAGATCAAGAGAGAAAGTGTGATTTAAAACACAGATGATCACATTTTAGCGGTCACCGTACCCAGAAGATACAGGAACCAAGCTGTGATCTTTGGTCCTGTTGGCAGGCTCCGTGCTAGCCGAGGCCTCTTCAAAGAGCCCCAAACTCAGCTCATCAGCCATGAAACCACATTTGGGAGCCAGTCCTTTGGCTCGCCGTGGAAACGTCTATGTATATACATCACTAAGTGTGATCGTCTATGTACAAGCACATCATCTGTGACTGCATCTTCAAGCTTTTGCTTGATAAGTAATCTCTGCTACTGTATTCATTTGATGGTCATATATTAATTAAGTTGTCATTCTCCTCTTCAGAAGACCTCTGTTTTCCTTCATTGACAGTTAAATGATTTATGTCCATGTTAATGTCAAATTATAGCACAAGTATGCGTGTTCATTTTCTTCGGGCTTCAGTTCCCCCCCCCAGACAACTAGCATGAGGTTGCTCTCAAATAGACTTTGTGTGCCATTGGTTATTGAAACCAGTGAACCGCAGGGCCTTTGAGGATTTAACTTATTTTCCAGAAATGGGAGAGATGGAACAGCATGTTTTCTGCAATTAGACACCTCACCAAAGAAGAACTTCCACTTTACAGATTTCATTCACAAGGTCTAGTATATCTGTTCTTTTCTGAAGCAATGTTCATAAATTATATGGGGGTCATCAAATCCCAAGTTTCCCCTATTCCCATACTATTAAACACGCTTATAACCTTTTTTATTGTAAGGGATCACAGTAGTATTCTTAAACCTTTTAGACTACGCAGAGTGTATTCGACGTGTGTTTTAATTTATTTTTCAGATTGCACTTTCTTACCCGGGTTGAAAATGTGTTGAATTAACAGACATAAATATGGACCTGAATGAAATATGGCCGAGGAAGAGCCTGAAGGAGAGGACAAGGGCAACCTGGACTAAGGCTCTGCAATATCCTGACGGGGCCTTTATCTCCCCATCCATCTTCCTTTCACAGATGAGGCTCACTA